>ML360040.1:0-149864 GCA_005239505.1 Nicotiana paniculata | reverse complement strand
GATAGAAGGGGACTCCGAGGTCTGCGGACGCGAACAGAAGTACCTTGAAGTTTCCTGAATCAGCACGCACGCACAAAACCCGAGGTTGATAGATCGTACCTAGATCTGCACACGAAAAACATATGCAGGAAAGGGCATGAGTACACCATAATGGTACCCAGTAAGTGCCAGGCCTAACCTCGATCGAGTAGTGACGAGGTCGGGTCAGGGGCCTACCAGTGTAAATATAAAGAACTAAAAACGACAAGAGATATAAATATATAATACAGTAAAACAATTAAGGAAGTCTTCAGTAATAAAAGTCAAGAAGCCCTCGGCTCAGAACAAATAAATCCAATAGGGAAATCTCTCGAGATACCATCTCGTAGTCCTTAATTAATTATTCAGTACAAGGGGATCTCCCGGAATGCATCCGTAGTCCCAAAGTAAATGTGCAAGACATGGGGATCTCCCGGAATACGCCCGTAGTCCCAAAGTAAATATGCAAGACAAGGGGATCTCCCGAAATACGTCCGTAGTCCCAAAGTAAATATGCATCTCAACAATGACATGACAATTACAACATTAATATGTACATTTTAGACTATATGCAACCAAGTAAAATAAGAATCTACCTAAACATGTTGCACAAAATTTCAAGTAGACAGTCAAAACACGTAGGCATGCTTTCTTAATCTAAACAAGGTAGTTAAACATGGTATTGCAGTTCAATCAAAGGAAAACAATGCATGATTTAGAAGAAAATGGGATATTTACAAAAATAGCACATGTACGTACTCTTCACCTCATGTACACGGCGCTCATACATCAACCAGCACCAAAAATCCTAAGGGGAAGTTGTCCCCGCACAAGGTTAGGCAAGCCACTTACCTCGAACCGCTCAAATCAATTCAAAATCGCTCTCTTGCCACGAGTATCCAACTCTGAATGCCCCAAATCTAATACAACCAATTGTATAATGTAAATATAACTATAAGTAAATAATTTAGCTAATGAATTCAAATCTAAAGCATTAAAATAGGAAAAATGCCCAAAAGGCCTCCCTGGGCCCACGTCCTAGAATCAGGTAAAAATCATAAACACCCATTCACTCACGAGTCTAACCATACCAAATTTACTCAAATCGGATACCAAATTCTCCATCAAAATCCAAAAATTCGGCCTAAGAACTTTTCTCAATTTCCCCCCAAATTTTCACCCCAAATCTGAAATTAGATGATAAAATTAGGCATAGATTAGTGGAAATTAATCATAAAGGAGTTAGGAATCATTACCCAAAAAATTCCTCCAAAAATATCTCCAAATTTCGCCTTCTTCCGAGCTCCCAATCAAATTTTGAGTTATGAACCAACAACCCTCGATTTTGAACTTTAACTATGCCCAGATATTTCGTTAATCGCGATCGCGAAAACACCCTCGCGATCGCGAAGAACAACTCTGCTGCCTCATGATTTTTACTCTACGCGAACGCGTCACTCCCCACGCGAATGCGATGCATTGGCTTCACATACCTATGCGATCGCGATTGACTTCACACGATCGCGAAGGGTAACACACAACTCCCCTTTTCCACCTTATTTCTTCTTCGCGAACTCGACCTGGCCCATGCATTCGCGATGCATGACCTGACTAACATACGTGATCGCGTCCCATCCTTTGAGAACACGAAGATTTAACCCAGCTAGCCTCTCAATTTCTCTACACGATCTCGAACCTTCTCATGCAATCACGGTGAAGGACACCAGTTGCAGAACACCAGCGAAAAACAGCTAACTTCTTAGGTCCAAAAATGACTTGTTGAGCACCCGAAACACACCCGAAGACCTCGAGACCTCAACCAACTATACCAACCAATCCTAAAACACCCTATGAACTTAGTCAAGCCTTCAAACCACTTCGAACAACATCAAAAACATGAATTAAGTACGGATTCAAGCCTAAGGAACTTTGAATTTTCCAAATTTTACAAACGACGCGAAAACACATCAAACCTAGTCTGAATGACTTCAAATTTCACACACATGTAACAAATGACACTAAAAACCTATAGCCACTTCCGTAAGTCCATTTCGGCCTTGATATCAAAATTTTCACTACCGACCGAAATCGCCAAAGATCCAACTTTCGCCAATTCAAGCCTAAATCTACAACGGACCTCCAAAACACATTTTTGACGCGCTCCTAAACCCAAAATCACTCAACGGAGCTGACATGATTGATGAAATTCCATTCTGAAACCGTATTCACACAGTTCTGACTACGATCCAAATTTTAAGACTTAAGCTCTCATTTAGGGACTAACACTCTGAAACTCAAAACCAATCATCCCGGCAAATCACAATGGAAGAAATAAATATGGGGAAAGCAGTTATTAGGGACTGGGGCTCTAACTCTCCAAACAATCAGCCCGGTCGTTACATTCTCCCCCTCTTACAATAATCGTTCATCCTCGAATGAGTATAAAGACATACCTAAAGCTGTGAAAATATGAGGGTAACGGCTGCGCATATCCTGCTCGGTCTCCCAAGTCGCCTCCTCGACCGGCTAACCCCTCCATTGGAGCTTTGCTGAAGCAATGTTCTTTTACCTGAGCTTTCTGACCTTCCTGTCCAAAATAGCTATTTGCTCCTCAACATAAGATATATTCTTGTCCAACTGGACTGAGCTGAAATCCAATACATGAGTCGGATCACTGTGATACTTTCGGAACATATAAACGTGGAACACCGGATGAACCCCTGCTAGGCTGGGAGGTAATGCAAGCTCATAAGAAACCTCCCCAACACGCCGTAATATCTCAAAAGGACCAATGTACCTCGGGCTCAACTTTCTCTTATTCCCGAATCTCATGACGACTTCATAGGAGATACCCAAAGCAAGACCCGCTCTCCAACCATAAATGCCAAATCACGAACCTTCCAGTCTGCATAACTCTTTTGTCTTGACTGGGCTGTGCAAAGTCTATCCTGAATCGCCTTCACCTTATCCAGGGCATCCTGGACCAAATCTATACCCAAAAATCGGGCCTCGCCCGACTCAAACCAACCTACCGGGGACTGGAATTTCCTGCCATACAAAGCCTCATACAGTGTCATCTGAATGCTAGACCGGTAACTGTTGTTGTAGGCAAACTCTACAAGTGTCAAGAACTGGTCCCATGACCCTTCGAACTCCATCACACAAGCACGGAGCATATCCTCAAGAATCTGAATTTGGCGCTCTGACTGCCCGTCCATCTGAGGGTGAAAGTTTGTGCTCAACTCCACGCTAGTACCCAACTCCTACTATACGGCTCTCTAGAACCGTGATGTGAACTATGTGCCTTTGTTTGAAATGATGGATACTGGGATACCATGAAGGCGGACAATCTCTCTACTATAAATCTCAGCCAATCTCTTTGAATAGTAAGTAGTCAACACTGGGATAAAATGAGCTGACTTAGTCAGCTGATCCACGATCACCCAAATAGCATCGAACTTCCTCAAAGCCCGTGGAAGTCCAACTACAAAGTCCATGGTGATACGCTCCCACTTCCACTCTAGGATCTCTAACCTCTGAAGCAAGCCACCCAGTCTCTCATGCTCATATTTAACCTGCTGACAGTTGAGACACTTGGCCACAAACGTAACTATATCTTTCTTCATCCTCCTGCTGTACCCAACTCCACGTTAGTACCCAACTCCTGCTGTACGGCTCTCTAGAACCGTGATGTGAACTGGTTCCTTTGTCTGAAATTATGGATACTGGGATACCATGAAGGAGGATAATCTCTCTAATATAAATCTCAGCCAATCTCTTTGAAGAGTAAGTAGTTAACATTAGGATAAAATGAGCTGACTTGGTCAGCTGATCCACGATCACCCAAATAGCATCGGACTTCCTCAAAGTCCGTGGAAGTCCAACTACAAAAGTCCATGGTGATATGCTCCCACTTCCACTCTGGGATCTCTAACCTCTGAAGCAAGCCACCCGGTCTCTGATGCTCATATTTAACCTGTTGACAGTTGAGACACTTGGCCACAAACCCAACTATATCTTTCTTCATCCTCCTCCACCAATAATGTTGTCTCAAATACTGGTACATCTTTGCGGCACCCAGGTGGATGGAATACCACGAGTTGTGGGCCTCCTCAAGAATTAACTCCCGAAGTCCATCTACATTGGGCCACATATACGGCCCTGCATCCTCATCACGCCATCATCACTAATAGTCACATCTCTAGCATCACCCCGTCGAACCCTGTCCTGAAGAACTAGAAGATGGGGATCATCATACTGGCGCTCCCTGATAGGGTCATAAAAAGAAGGCCGAGCGACCACATAAGACAATACACGACTCGGCTCTAAAATATCCAACCTCACAAACTGACTGACTAAGGCCTGAACATCCAATGCTAAGGGCCTCTCAGCTGCCGGAAGATATGCCAAACTCCCCAAACTCTCCGCCCGATGACTCAAGGCATCGGCCACTATATTAGCCTTCCCCGGGTGGTATAATATAGTGATATCATAGTCCTTAAGTAGCTCCAACCACCTCCGCTGATGCAAATTAAGGTCCTTTTGCTTGAACAAGTGCTGCAAACTCCGGTGATCGGTGTAGATATCACAAGGAACACCGTACAAATAATGGCACCAGATGCTCAAGGCGTGAACAATGGCTGCTAACTCAAGATCATGGACATGATAATTCTTCTCATGCACCTTCAATTCTCTGGACGCGTAGGCAATCACCCTACTGTCCTACATCAATACTGATCCAAGGCCAATCCTCGAGGCATCACAATAGACAGTGCAAGACCCCGAACCTATAGGCAATACTAATACTGGGTCTGTAGTCAAAGCTGTCTTGAGCTTCTGAAAGCTCTCCTCACACTCCTCGGTCCACCTGAACGGAGCACCCTTCTGGTTCAGCCTGGTTATAAGTGCTACAACAGATGAAAACCCCTCTACAATGCGACGGTAGTATCCCGCCAAACCAAGGAAATTGCGGATCTCCGTAGCTGATGATGGTCGAGGCCAAATCTGCACTGCCTCCACCTTCTTCGGATATACCTTGATCCCATCACAATACACTACGTGACCCAGGAATGCCATTGAATCACACCATAATTCAAACTTAGAAAATTTTATAACCTCTTCTCCCTCAAAATTTGGAGCATGGTCCTCAAGCAATGCTCATGATCCTCCGAGATCGAAAATATACCAGAATGTTATCAATTAACACAAAGACGAAAGAATCAAGTAAAGTCCGGAAAACACTGTGCATCAAATGCATAAAGGCTGCTGGGGCATTGGTCAGACCAAATGACATGACAAGAAACTCATAATGACCATATCTGGTCCTGAAAGTAGTCTTCGAGATATCCGGTGCCCAAATCTTCAACTGATGATAGCCAGAACGCAAGTCAATCTTGGAAAACACCCTGGAACCCTGTAACTGATTAAATAAATCACCGATGTGAGGCAAAGGATACTTGTTCTTCACTGTAACCTTGTTCAACTGCCGATAGTCAATACGCATATGCATAGAACCATTCTTCTTCTTCACAAACAAGACAAAAGCGCCCTAAGGTGATACACTGGTCCTGATGAAACCCTTATCAATCAACTCCTGCAACTGCTCCTTCAACTTAGGAAGAGCTATATGGTAAGGAGGAATAGATATGTGATGAGTGCCCGACAATGAATCAATGCCATAATCAATATCTCTATCGGGCGGCATGCCCGGAATCAGCTGGAAACACGTCAAGGAAGTCCTTCACTACTGGAACTGACTCAATTGTAGGGGTATCAATACTGACATCTCTCACATAGGCCAAATATGCATCACACCCCTTCTCAACCATTCCCTGAGCCTTAAGAAATGAAATGACCCTACAGGGAGTATACTCTAAGGTACCTCTCCACTCTAATCGTGGTAAGCCTGGCATACCCAGTGTCACGGTCTTAGCGTGACAATCAAGAATAGCATAATGGGGCGACAACCAGTCCATGCCCAAGATAATATCAAAGTCTACCATACTAAACAATAATAAATCGGCTCTGGTCTCAAAACCACTAAGAGCAATCAAACACGACCGATATACACGGTCCACAACAAGAGAATCTCCCACATGAGTAGATACATAAGCAAGGGAACTCAAAGAATCCCGAGATACCCCCAAGTGTGGAGCAAAGTAAGAAGACACATATGAATACGTAGAGCCTGGGTAAAGTAATACTGATGCATCCCTTTGACAGATAGGGAAAATACCTATGATGACTGAATCTGAAGCGAGGACCTCTGAACGGGCTGGAAGGACGTAATACCTGGCCTGGCCTCCCCCTCTAGGGCGACCTCGACCTCCCTAACCTCCACCTCGATCTGCCTGAGAAGGCGGAGTGGCAGCTGGGGCTGGAAGTATGGCTGGAGGACCCAGTGGAGCACGTGGGGGCTAATAAGTCTATGGAGGTGTGCTATCCCTAACAATGTGACGAGTATCACCGCACTCAAAACAACGCCTCAGAGGATGCAGTGGCTGAGACTGACTCGGACCTGGCCTGCTGGACTGGTCGATAATAGTACCCTGAGTAGGAGGCACATTGGATACTAGTAATAAGGCTCCTGAGGTCTAGGAGGAGCTGGAATGCCGCTGGCTTCTTGAAGAGCTAAATGAACAGGGAGACTCAGAAAACCCCTACCATGGCGTGATGCTGGTGCACAAGCTCCTGAATAATGGTCAATCTCTCGAGACCTCTTGGCCTCTCTCTCTTCTCTGTCCCGGGAAAACATGTCCTCCACTCTCCTGGCAATACTCACGGCCTGCTGATAATTAATATCCATCTCTATCTCCCTGGCCATACTGGTTCGAATACTGGGATGGAGCACCTCAATAAAGAAACGAACCCTCTCTCTCACCGTAGCAACCAAGGCCAGTGCATGTCGAGCTAACTCACTGAAATGAATTGCATACTCCAACACAGTCATAGCACCCTGGTGCACCTGCTCAAACTCTGTGCGCCAAGCATCCGTGAGGCTTTGAGGGACATACTCACGCAAGAACATCTTTGGAAACTGAGTCAAAGTGAGTGAGGCTGCGTCGTCCATACTACTCAGCTCGTAGGCACGCCACCACTGATATGCCTCTCCCCTCAGCTGGAAAGCGGTGAAGGAAACCCCACTCATCTCCATAATTCCTATAGTACGGAGAATACGCTTACACTCTTCAAGAAAACCCAGAGCATCATCTGAAGCAAGTCCGATGAAAGTAGGTGGGTGGTACTTCTTGTACCTCTCAAGTCTGAGCTGATCTGCCTCAGAAGCAGCTACCTTGGTCTCGTGCTGCACCAGATCCAGTGGGGGCATAGGAATAAACTCTGGGGCTTGATCAACCTGGGCCCTCTTCTCAGGAGTGCGGGTTGCGGGAGTCTGTGCCCCTCCCCCGACCTGAGATGTAGCGGGAGTTATCAAAAACAGTCAAGTCTGAGCTAAAGTGCTGATCATGCTCATGAACTGAGAAAAAGTATCCTAGAGGGCTGGAGCAGCAATAGAATCTCCGGTGCCGGCCCTCCAGTTGGAACTTCTTGGGGCTCCTCCTTCGCAACTCTCGCAGGTGCTCGGGTTGCACCGCTTGGTCATCCTCTACCCTGACCCCGGCGTCTGGCGCTTTGGCAGGGGGCTTATCCTCCCGGTACGGGTCCTCACCACCTGTGAGACATAATAAATAGAAATTTAGAATTTTGATGTTAATAACTCGCACAACAAGGAAATCAAAGAAGTATGATTATTCTTAACTGTTACATACCCTCCCGAAAATAAGTATGGATGTCTCCGCACTGATCCACGAGACTCTAATAAATTGGCTTGTGACTTGCGACTCCTATGAACCTAGTGCTCTGATACCAACTTGTCACGACCCAATTTACCCCTCCAAAAGGTGCCGTGACAGCACCTAGTCTCTATAATGAGGTAAGCCTATTATTGCGGAAAAATTGAAAGAAAACATAACGATAAAAGCTAAGCAGTATAATTTAAATGACAAGGATAGTGCCACTCGGCTCATGTACAATAACATCACTCGCAAAACCCAGAATGTCGTTAATCACAAGAATCTACAAGTCTATATAGCTCTATACAAAATTTATGTAGAAACAAAAGAAAAGTCTCTACGCGGGGGAATAGAAGGGGACTCCGAGGTTTGTGGACGCGAGCAGAAGTACCTTGAAGTCTCGTGAATCAGCAAGCATGCACTAAACTGAGGCTGATATCTCATACCTGGATCTGCACACGAAAAACAAGTGCAGAAAAGGGCATGAGTACACCACAATGGTACCCAGTAAGTCCCAAGCCTAACCTCGGTCGAGTAGTGACGAGGTAGGGTCAGGGCCCTACCGATGTAACTATAAAGAACTAAAAACAGCAAGAGATATAAATATATTCTACAATAAAATAATTAAGGAAGTCTTCAGTAATAAACGTCAAGAATCCCTCGGCTCAGAACGAAGAAATACAACAGGGAAATCTCCTGGGATACCGTACCGTAGTCCCGAATTAATTATACAGTACAGGGGAATCTCCCGGAATACGTCCGTAGTCCCAAAATAAATATGATGTGCTGGGGGATCTCCCGGAATACGTCTGTAGTCCCTAAGTAAATGTGGAAGATAGGGGTATCCCCTGGAATACGTCTGTTGTCCCAAAATAAATATCCAGTGGTGGGGGATCTCCCGGAATACGTCCATAGTCCCAAAGTAAATATGCAAGACAGGGGGATCCCCGGAATACGTCCGTAGTCCCAAAGTAAATATGCAGCTCAACAATAAAATGAGAATTACAACATCGATATGTACATTTTAAACTAAATGCAACCAAGTAAATTAGAATCTACCTAAACATGCTGAACAAAATTTCAAGTTGACAGTCAAAACACGTATGCATGCTTTCCTAATCTAAACAAGGTAGTTAAACATGGTATTGCAGTTCAACCAAAGGAAAACAGTTCATGATTTAGAAGAAAAACGGGATTTTAACAAAAATATCACGTTCACGTACACGACGCTCTTACATCCAATAGTACCAAACATCCTAAGGGGAAGTTCCCCAACACAAGGTTAGGCAAGCCACTTACCTGGAACTACACAAATCAATTCGAAACTGCTCTCTTTTCACGATTATCTAACTCCGAATGGCCCAAATCTAATCAAACCAATTGTATAATGCAAATATAACTACAAGTAACTAATTTAGCTAATGAATTCGAAGCTAAAGCATTAAAATAGGAAAAATGCCCCAAAAGCCTCCACGGGCCCACGTCTCGAAATCGGGTGAAAATCACAAATTACGAACACCCATTCACTCACGAATCTAACCATACCAAATTTACTCAAATCCGATACCAAATTCTCGATCAAAATCCCAAAATTCGGCCTAAGAACTTTTCTCAAATTTTCACCCCAAATCCAAAATTAGATGATAAAATTAGGCATAGATTAGTGGAAATTAATCATAAAAGAGTTAGGAATCATTACCCAAAAAATTTCTCTGAAAATCCCTCTAAATTTTCCTTCTTCCGAGCTCCCAATCAAATTTTGAGTTATGAACCAAAGACCCTCGATTTTGAACTTTAACTCTTCTCAGATATTTCCTTAATCGCGATCACGGAAACACCCTCACGATTGTGAAGAACAACTCCGCTGCCTCATGATTTTTACTCTACGCGAACGCGTCACTCCCCATGAGAACGTGATGCAATGGCTTCACAGACCTACACGATCGCGATTGAGCTCGCGGGATCGCCAAGGGTAACACACAGCTCCCCTTTGCTGCCTTATTTTTTCTTCGCGAACGCGACCTAGCCCGCGTTCGCGATGCATGACCTAAGTAACTTACATGATCACATCCCATTCTTTGCGAACGCGAAGAGTTAAACCAGCTAGCCTCTCAATTGCTTTACGTGATCGCGAACCTTCTCACGCGATCACGGTGAAGGACACCAGCTGCAGAACACCAGCAAAAACCAGCCAAATTCTTAAGTCCATAAATGACCCGTTGGGCACCCGAAACACACCCGAGGCCTTCGGGACCTCAACAAACTATACCAACCAATCCTAAAGCTCCATACAAACTTAGTCGAGCCTTCAAACAACCTCGAACAAAATCAAAAACATGAATTAAGCATAGATTCAAGCCTAAGGAACTTTGAATTTTCCAAATTCTATAAACCACGGCGAAACACATCAAACCTAGTCTAAATGACTTTAAATTTCACACATAGGTCAAAAATGACACTACGAACCTATAGCCACTTCCGAAATTCCATTCCGGGTCAATATCAAAATTTCCACTACCGGCCGAAATCGCCAAAAATCTAACTTTTGCCAATTCAAGCCTAAATCTACTATGGACCTCCAAAACACATTCCGCGCTCCTGAACCCAAAATCACTCAACGGAGCTAATGGAATCGATGGAATTCCATTCCGGAACCGTCTTCACACAGTTCCAACTATGGTTCAAAATTTTAAGACTTAAGCTCTCATTTAGGGACTAAGTGTCCCCAAAATACTCCGAAACTCAAAACCAATCATCCCGGCAAATCACAATAGCAAAAATAAATATGGGGAAAGCAGTTATTAGGGGATCGAGGCTCTAACTCTCCAAACGACTGGCCGGGTCATTACAACAATTCACACTAAAGCCTCAAATCGATGCCACGCAATCCAAAACTAGCCAAATTAATCAATGCACACTCAAAAGTTTATAATTTAACTATTAGAGTAATTACCCAACCCAAATTAGAAGACTCCTAAAATTTACCCTCGGGCCCACGTGCTCGGATTACGAAAAGTTTTGTAAATAAAACTGACCCATAACCTCACGAACACATATATATAACTTCTACTCAATTCGATAATCACTTTTGTGGTCTAGTCCCATTTGTATCAAAACCTAGGTTTTTCAACAAATTCCTAAAATTTTCATATTTACATGATGAAATTCACCCTTAATCTATGTATTTAACTCACATTGTGTAGAAATCACTTACCTTCACTAGCTAGGTGAAAACCCCTCTTCAGGAAGCTCTAAAAATAGACCAAAAAATGATAGAAATGAATAAAATAGCCAAAATCCAGGCTTTAAATCAAACAATGCCAGTGTTTCCTTCTTCACAATCGTGATAGGGCCCTCGCGATCGTGAAGGAAAACTGTCTAGCCCAGGAAAAAATGACATTCATGAACATGGGATCAGCCTTGCAAACGCGAAGACTTAGCTGGCTCGCCTCTCGCGAATGCAGCAGCCTCAATGCGAACGTGATGGCCGTCGACTGACCCCCTCCCCAGTTGGCCTCATGCTTTGCGAATACGAAGGCCTGAGCGCGAACGCGAAGTTCAATGGCCCAGATCACCGCGAACGCGATCCCTTTCTCGTGAACGCATAGGAATAATTCCATCAATCTCATCCCTTCATCACGAACGCGACCACTACTCTGCGTTCGCGAAGAAGGAAACAAGAAGAACAAATTTTGGGTGTTTCCGACTTAGCTCCGGGCGGTCCGAAACACACCTGAGACCCCATCCAAATGCACTAACAAGTACCCAAACATAATGCGGACCTGCTTGAATTTCGGAAAACGTAAAACAACAATGAAACTAAGAATGGCATCCCAAAATCAAATTTAAAGAGCTAGAAGGCTTCCAGTGAATCAACTTTCAATATTAAGCGCTGAAACTTTCCCGGATCACCCGAAACCAATCTGAACAGACGCTGAAGTCCAAATCATCATAAGAACCTATTGGACCCATCAAATCCCGGTTCCGAGGCCATTTACTCAAAATGTTGACTCAAGTCAAACTTGGCCATCCTAGGCCATTATTAAGGAACCAAATGTTCCGATTTAAACCCAAACCCTTCCAAATCTAAACCAACATTCCCCGCAAGTTAAAAATAGTAAAATCACATAAAAGGAGTCTTAAATTAGGGGAATGGGGATCTAGAAAGTAAAACAACTGGTTGAGTCATTAAATTATTCACCTCTTAAACAAATATTCGTCCTCGAACGATTTTAGAATCATACCTGGAGTGTTGAATAAGTGCAAATATCTGCTCTTCATGTCCTCCTCGGCCTCCCAAGTCGCTTCCTCGACTGGTTGACGCTTCCACTAGACCTTTACCACAGAAATCCTCTTAGACCTCAACTGGCAAACCTGGCTGTCAACAATGGCAATTGGCTCCTCCTCTTAACCAAAACTCTCATCTAATTGAACCGTGATGTAATCTAGCACATGCGACCTGTCGGCATGGTACCTCCGGAGCATAGACACATGGAAGACCGGATGAACTCCCGATAGACGGGGAGGCAAAGAAAGCTCATAAGTAACCTCCTCAACTCGCCTCAACACCTCAAATGGGCCAATAAACCGTGGGCTTAGCTTGCCCTTCTTCCCAATCCTCATGGTTCCTTTCATCGGCGAGACTTTCAAGAGAACCTTCTCGCCCACCATAAATGATAAATCATGCGCCTTCTGATCCGCTTAACTCTTCTCTCTAGACTATGCTGTGAGAAGTTGCTCCTGAATCAACTTTACCTTCTCCAATGCATCCTTCACTAAATTAGTGCCATATAACCTAGCCTCGAAGTCAATCACACATGCTCTGAGCATATCCTCCGGGATTTGAAATGTCTGCCCCGACTACCCGTCGGTCTACGGATGAAAGGTTGTGCTGAGCTCTACCTGGGTACCTAACTTGCTTTGTACTGCTCTCCAAAAATGCAAAGTGAACTGAGAGCCTCTATCTGATATGATGGAAACAAGCACATCATGCAACCGGGCAATCTCATGAATGTCAATCTAGGCCAACCTCTCTGAAGAGTACGTAGTCATCACTGGAATAAAGTGTGCCAACTTGGTCATCTTGTCGACAATGACCCAAACGACAACAAACTTCCTCAACATACACGATAATCCAACTACGAAATCCATAGTGATGCGCTCCCATTTCCACTCCGGTATAACCATATGTTGAAGTAGGCCACCTGGCCTCTGGTGCTCATACTTAACCAGCTGGCAATTTAGGCATCTCACCACATACTCAACTATATCCTTCTTCATGCGCCGCCACCAATAATGTTGCCTCAGGTCGCGATACATCTTCGTAGCACCAAGATAAATAGAATACCGAGAACTGTGAGCCTCCTCTAAAATCTTCTCCCTCAATCCATCAACATTAGGAACACATAAAAGACCCTAGAGTCGCAGAACACCATCCTCACCAATAGTAGCCTCCTTGGCACCATCATGTAGTACCTTTTCCCTAAGAACCAACAAATGTGGATCATCGTACTGACGATCCTTGATCTACTCAAATAATGAAGACTGAGTCACAATGCATGCAAGAAGTTGATTGGCCTCTGAAATATCCAACCTCACAATAGCCAATGACTGAATATCCAAAGGCAATGGTCTTTCCTCTGTTGAAATGAATGCCAAACGACCCATATTCTCATCCTTTCTGCTCAAGGTATCCGCAACCATATTCGTCTTGCCCGAATGATAAAGGATGGTAATATCATAGTCCTTCTGTAACTCAAGCCACCTGGACTGCCTCAAATTCAGATCCGTCTGCTTGAACAAATGGTACAAGCTGCGATGATCGGTGTTACCCTTGTAGGACACCCCATAAAAATAATACCTCCAGGTCTTGAGAGCATGAACTATCACGGCCAACTCCAAATCATGTACGGGTTAATTCTTCTCGTGGGGCTTCAACTGACGTGAAGCATATGCAATAAGTCGCCCATCCTGCATCAATACACGACCCAAGCTAATATGTTAAGAATCGCAATACACATTATACATCCCTAAACCAGAAGGTAACACTAACACTGGTGATGTAGTCAATGCGGTCTTGATCTTCTAAAAGCTACCTCGTGATCATCGGTCCATCGAAACAGAGCACCCTTCTAATTCAATCTAGTCAAAGGTGCCACAATAGACGAGAAGCCCTCCACGAACCGACGATAATAACCTGCTAACCCCAAGAAGCTCCTGATCTCGATCGCTGGGGTGGGACGAGGCAAACTTTGGACTGCCTTGATCTTCCTGGGATCTACCTTAATACCCTCACCTGATACAACATACCCCAAGAATGCCAAAGAATCTAACCTGAACTAACACTTGGAGAACTTAGCATATAGATTTTTTTTTCGCAAGCTCTAAATCCCAACTCTCAAATGCTGCTCATGCTCCTCCATACTACACATAGATCAATATGTCATCAATGAAGCCAATGACAAATGAGTCAATTTATGGCCTGAACACCCGGTTCATCAAATCCATAAACGCCACTAGGGTATTGGTTAAGTCGAAGGACATCACTAGAAACTCATAGTGGCCATACCTAGTACGGAAAGCCGTCTTCGGAACATTCAAAGCACGAATCATCAACTGATGATACCCAAATCTAGAGTCGATCTTAGAGAATCTTTTTTGCTGAAGAATGCAATTCAGCGGCTTGGTTTGCGACCGCATAATCAGTATGTAGGCCACATAAGTGCTGCAGAGTGAAGCAGAAGATGAGCTAAGTTGAAGACCACTATGTGACCCACTATGCGACCGCATGTCAGGTATGTGGTGCATTTCGCGATCGCATAATAGGTTTGCGGACCGCAGACCTACCACATACCCAACCTGAAACATCCCAGTTCTGACCATCAATTATGTGACCATTCCGCGGGCCGCACATCCGTTATGCGGTCCTTTCTGCGACCACAGATCTGAGTAGGCATCCATTTTTCTATTTTTATAACCCGAACCCATACTGATAAATAACGTTTGAGGCTTCATTTGGGGTGATATTCTGATGATTCTAGATGGAGGTAAGAACAGTATAGAGAGAGAGAGAGAGAAAGAGAAAAGGGACCTAGCTTTCCAATCACCCAATCTTGCTCAAATCTTCAAGAATCAAGGAAGCTAGCCACTAGATTATCCTCCATCCGGGTAAGTCCTGCTTCTCGAGCTTGCATGCAAGAGGTTAAGAGTTAAAATATATTGTCGGGTTAAACCATGCATGTGTCACTAAGTTATAGTATGTGGGATTAATGAACTAATTTGGGTAGTTCTTGTTGAAATTGGTTGCGGGAAGAAGAAATTTCCATTGTAGGACCTTGTAGTCTATTTCACATGTTAGGTGTTTGATGAAATTCCTAAGAGAGTTACACCATGGGAAATCTTCTAATTATTAATTGATTTTCACTACCTTCCTATAGATTATTATTGCTGGAGGTGTTGGTGCATTGTAGTAACTTAAGGAAATCTCAACCAGGTATGTTGGCTAAAATTTCTCTCTCGGAATTGAATCCCATAATGTTTTCGTAAATTTTAAGTATGGTCAGCTCGAAATCCTAATTTCTACATTCCGGGTTATCCCCTATAAACATATAAATTTAATTATTCTGAATGAGCTTTATATTAAAAGTTAGATATTTAAAGTAAGGTTTTCTTATTAAGTTGGTATGGCATGGAGTCGTTTGGTAATGAAAACTAGTATACCAATTGGCTTAGGAAAACTCGATATGCTTAATACTCCTAATTGCTCCTATATGTACCTAATGTATTGATTGAGTATGTCTCGTTGTTGATAATCTATAAAGATGTTTGAAAATGAATTAAATGAATTGGGAAAAATGAGTGTGGATAACGTGCCAAGAACTTAAGTTAAAATTGTGCCTAGTGATGCCAATGAAATGAGAAAATATGAAACATATTATGAAAGGATCCTCGACGTACTGTTCATAAATGACTTCAAAAATAAAATGTCCTAAAGGCTTTTGTACTCTATTTATGCCCACAAGTGGCTATTTTAAACAGTGCTTTGCCTTATAAATACATCCAATGTGATCCGAATTCTTACATACCCCAGTGTTGAAATTGTACATTGTCGTGATTGAAAAAGAGTAATTCAAGGATAATTGGTGTACTGCCTGTTTATGACTTTGATGTGTGTCCCTATTGTTGGTTGATATATCTCCTTCTTTGGGAAGAAACCTTTGTGTTAAAACTAGTACATGTGAATTGGAAAAGGAAAATCCAACTCACACGGAATATGTGGGAAGGCGGCCTAGCTGATTGGGTGGAGATCAGACTCCATGTTGCGCACATGGTGGTACTACTCTTGTAACAATTTTCTTTCACATCACATGTCAAACCACATTGTCCATGGGGAGATGGCCTAGCCGATCGGGCGTGATCGAACTTCGTGCTAACATAGACGGTGGAATATCGATGCTAATGGTAGACCATTTTCGTACTTTAAAAATCGTCATGTTTCAATTGGTTATTTGGATATTGTTTATTGTGACTTGCTGTTTTCCATGTGTTGTCTTTTCCTATATGGACATTCTATTTTGAAACAGGACTTTTAGTTATACATGCTAGTGCTATTTGACGGCACTAACGTCCCTTTTGCCGGGGGCGCTGTATCTTTAATTGATACAGGTGGTTCCTCAGTAGGCCACATCGATCAGTGATAGCAGTATACACTTCCCAGCTGACTTGGTGAGCCCCACTTCATTTCGGGGTCTCGAACCTTTTGTTCCTCATGAATCTATTGTTCACTTTCTTACCATGTTTTGAGGTATAGCAGAGCCTTGTTGCCTCAATTTCCTTATTACCCTTCAGTTGTACTTAGAGGCTCCGTAGATAGTTTGTGGGTTATGCCTGATGTTGGGAGTGGATCTAAAAATGTTGGTATTTAGAAAAAGAAATATGTGTTTTTCATTATGTCCATAAACTTATAATATTTTGTTAATATGATTGAAGTTGTTAATGGAAATGAAATGGAAGTCGTAATGAAATACTTTCAAAATTTGATTAATGGAGTTCATATCCCATTTACTCATGAATTAGTTTGGGTAGAATAAAATCTAACAAACTTTCTCAATCGGGTTTACTCGGTTGAGCGCCGGTCGCCCTCCTCAGTTTTTGGGGCGTGACACCTACCCACCTGCCTTCTCCCTCTGGTTGGCCGGATAGCTAGTGCTGCAACTAGTTTAGTGATTATGGGTTGATGGCCCTACTGTACTGCCTTGCCCCGAAGCTTGGGACGGAATTTCCTCATATGTCCAAGCTCCCTGCACTTATAGAAACCTCTCGATGTGGAAGATGACTGACTGTGCTACACAACGTACTTATACCCATAACAATTGCATGAATGTTTTAGGACAAGGTCTTACCCGGACAGTTGACAGTCTAGTGAATGGTTCCCTTGAATCTTCAATATTGGGGCAAGGATTGATGATCAAAGCACTTGGGGATTCCTCCTCTCTTTGTAAAGCACTCCCCTCTTTCTAAAATAGTCATTTCAACCAGCCAAAATAACCCCAAAGTTGTATTATAAGAAATATGGACAGGTTATAAAATCACAAAATAGACTCTCTAAACTCAACTCTGATGTCGCAGAGTGGACCATAGAAAGAGTATGCGCCCGCGAAGTGGACTGCAAAAATGGTCCCAAAAGTAGGGTTTTTCGAGCTAGATATGCGGTCACATAATGTAGCGCGAAATCTCCCTCCAAAAATTTCTCATGTCGAATCTGCGATGGATGTGTGGCCCGCGAAACAATTTTGCAGTTGCATAATTGACTGCAAAACGACTTCCAAAATTTGCTTTGTTCCTGTTGCACTCTGTAGCGAATCTGCGGTCTGCAGAGTGGTTGTGCGATCGCATAGTGGACAGTAGAAATGCCATGTTCTCCAAAAATCATCCTTTCATCTCCTAACGCATTGCACAACTTTCAAACACGTTAGCCTAGCTCGGCACCACGAAACCCTGGGTCCTAGGAAAAATTTTACGGGGCCTTACAATAAACATTCCGAATTATCAACCGTAATCGCACATTCAACCTTCTGACAGTCATAGTATCTTCTTCAAGTGATCCAAGCTCACATCGCAGTACATGCCTCCCCCGGGTAGAAATTAGAGCTCACACAACTGCTAACCTGCTCACAAGAGATATCCCACCTATGGAATTCTATATCGACATCTTCCAACGTCGTTGCCCTAGGTACAACTACCACAAAATTAGTGAACCCTCCTGAGCCCACGCTCGTCTACGAACTGTGAGAGCCTCTTGGTTCCCCATTAGCATCAACTGAAGGTACAATAATATGTTCCAAAACTCGAAGTCATTTTGCATCCCCAAACGATAATCAAGATTTCACGCCCCTCTTCGTTCCAGGAAAACTCCTTTCCGTCATATTAAAACTTCCTCAGTACAGTATCCACCACCCCAAACGAAATTCATTGACCTAGTCATCTGTCTAATATGATCCCCAAATCACTCTAAACTTTCTCAAAGCATGTGGCTATCCTACCACGGAATCCATACGCTACTCTTCCACTCCCACTTCGGTTAAACCATCTCTTTAAGCAACTACTCAGCCTCTATTATTCATACTTGACTTGCTAACAGCCCAACCACCGCAATGTATATCTACCCATATCCTTCCTCCTCCTTTTCTGCCAAAATACTGCCTCAAATCATAATCCATCTCTGAATACCGCTTCTGTAACAACCCAGCCGGTCGTTTCGTGAAATTAGCCCCGTTTCCCCCGTTTCTGCTTTATCATATGTTTCTTAGACTATTTATGTTGTTTTGGGTCAGTTGGTTCAGGTTTGGAGTGGCCGTGGTGAGAACTGAGACACTTAGTCTCTTAAATTAGCTTAATAGTTGAAAAAGTCAAGTGAGAGTTGACTTATTGGTAAACGACCTCGGAATGTAGATTTTATGGCTCGGATAGATACGTTAAGTGATTTGGGACTTAGTAGTGTGTTCACAATGAAGTTTTGATGTCCGGTGTAGAATTAAGCTTGAATTGGCGAAAGTTAGTTTTTGGCAATTTCCGGTCGGTAGGGGAAAAATAGGCTATCGGGGTCGGAATGGAATTCCAGAAGTTGGATCAGGGTTGTAATGCCATTTTGGATATGTGTGCAAATTTTCAGGTCAATCGGATGTCTTTTGGATGGTTTCAGCATCTTTGGTGAAATTAGAAATTTCAAAGTTCATAGGCTTAAACTTAATGTGATTTTGGTGTTTTTGCTTTGATTTTGGTGTTTCGAAGGTTCGACTAAGTTTGAATGATGTTATGGGATATGCTGGTAGGTTTGTTTGAGGTCGCGGGGGCCTTGGGTGTATTTCAGATGCTCAAACGGGCACCTTTGGTCTTTGGGAGATTGCTGGTTTTCTGGTGTTTTGGTAGCAGTGGTTTGTTCATTGCAATCGCGTGAGTTCATCCGCAATCGCGTTGAGTAAATATTGAGGCAAGTAGATTTGTTCTATGAGATCGCATGATAAGGTTTGGGATTGCATAGGTTGGGCAGCCTTGAGCAGTGCAGTCACGTGGCTCCTTGTGCGATCTCATAGGTGTTGTGAGGCGCGTGAGAGGGATGAATGGTTGAGCTATGTGAACGCGCGTGTGTGTGTATGCGAACAAATAGAGTGGGTTTGGACTGTGCATCGTGAACGCATCCCTGGAAATGCGATCGCACTGAAGAAGGATATAGCGCTTGGGTTGTAGGAGCCCCTCCAGAGTCTGTACACCCCCAGTGGGCGCAGTCGACTATTATATGCATCGGGCTGCACGCCGCAGATATATACATATTGGATCGAGATTCACGCCGCAGCAGTGTGTGTGTATATATATATATATATATATATATATCTATGTATGTATATATATATATATGTATGTATGTATGTATATATATATATATATATATATATATATATATATATATATATATGTATGTATGTATGTATGTATTGGATCGGACTGCCAGCCGCAGCAGTTGTGTGCATTCATGGTACTTGATGAGTACGAGTGTTTAGTGTGAGCATGAGATACTGATAGTGGAGTCACACTAAGAGGCTTGCCCGAGAGGCTTATTTGTGAGTGATACTGTGCCCAATGGGCTTATATTTTATGAAACTACTGTTTTCACTCATCTTTATACTGAGCCTCTTATGGTAATGTTGGACAAATGTTTTTATACGGGATTTTAAATGGAAAAAAAACTGGTGTTTTATGAAATATTCGGAATGTAGATTCCTGACCTCATTTATTTATTTTCACTGTTATTTATTATATGGATTTACATGATTTATAAATGCTCGTCACTACACTTAAGATTTTAGTTGCTTCGATTACTTACTGAGTTGGCGTACTCACGTTACTTCTTGCACCTCTGTGTGCAGATCCAGGTACCGGACCATCTCACTAGTTGATTTTTGGACTTGCTTGGAGTTGTTCGAGGATCGAGGTAGCTGCTCAGCGTCCCCAGCTCACCTCTTTTCCTTTCCTCAGTTCATAGTTTTGTCTTTCATACTTCGGACTTTTGTAATGTCAAGTCACCTTATTGTACATTGTATTTGTAGTCCTAGATGCTCATGACAGTTGACTCCAAGTTTTGGGGTAGTGTATAAATTGTTTATCTCGTTTTGCTGTTTTAAAATCTGCTAGTTTTGGGAAATTATGAAATCTTATGATAGTCTGTAATGGTTGGCTAGCCTAGTTCCATGATAGGTGTCGTCACTGCCGTCTTAGGATTTGGGGTCGTGATAAGTTGGTATCAGAGTCTAAGTTACATAGGACTCAATGGTCATGAGCAGGCTTAGTAGAGTCTTGTGGATCGGTACGAAGACGTATGTACTTATCTTCGAGAGGCTTCAGAACCCTTAGGAATAATCTCATTTCTCTTGAATTCTGTCGTGCCATTTTGTTGATTCTAGAAATATAAACTTCTGTTGTTTTATTCTCTCACAGATGGTGAGGACTCGCGCCACCAATCAGGGTGATCAACCACCAGCTAGACCAGCGAGGGGTCGAGGCCGAGGCCGTGGTAGAGGTAGGGGTCCAGCCCATACGGCAGTCAGGGCAGTACCAGTTGTTCCCCCTACTATTCAGGAGCAGATCCCCGCCGCAGATACTCCAAATGGACAGGCTCATGCACCGGCAGTGCCTATTGTTATTCCGGGTCTTCAGGAGACCTTGGCCTAGATCTTGACAGTATGTACCACCCTTGCTTGGACAGTTGCTGCATCTTCTTCTACCGCTACTTCTCAGGCTGGCGGAAGCAGTTAGACTCTAGTCCCTGGACACCTGAGCAGGTTACTCAGGGCCATCAGACACCGGGGGAGGTTTTAGCCCAGCTGGTTGCTCCAGTTCAGGACTTCGTGGTTCCAGCCATGCCAGATGATGAGCAGCGTAGGCTGGAGAGATTTAGTAGACTTCAGCCTCCGACATTCGGTGGTGCTGAGGGCGAGGATGCCCAGGGTTTTCTGGATAAGTGTCAAAGGATGCTGCGTACTGTTGGGATTTTGGAGACCAGTGGGGTCTGGTTTGCTACTTTTCAGTTTTCTGGTGCCGCTTTCACTTGGTGGGAGTCTTTTGAGAGGCGTAGGCCTATTGGTTCAACACCCCTCACCTGGAAGCAGTTCTCTACTATCTTCTTGGAGAAATATGTACCCTAGTGTCACAAGGAGGAGCAACGCAGTCATTTTGAGCAGCTGCGTCAGGGGGAGCTATCAATGACACAGTATGAGATGCGGTTTTCAGAGTTGGCTCGTCACGCCACCGAGTTGGTCCCTAGTGATAGGGACAAGATTAGGAGGTTCGTGGATGGCCTCACTTTTCAGCTCCGCCTATTCATGACTCGGGAGAGGGTATCAGGTGCTACCTTCGAGTAGGTTGTTGATATTGCTCGAGATATTGAGTCGGTTCGCTGCCAGGAGCGGGAAGAGAGGGAGGCCAAGAGGCCTCGTGGATCAGGTGGTTCTAGTGGTGCTCCTTCTAGGGGGTAGTTTCAGCATGGTAGAGGCCGTTCATTCATGCCTCCTCAGTCAGTCCGCCCAGCCTATAGTGGTGCATCTTCGGGGCTTTGTCCCTGCAGTTCTTAGCCAGGCCGTTCTTCATTTGGTTCCCTTCCAGCTCAGAGTGCAGTTCGAGCACCATCAGTTCAGGGTTCCTCTATGCATGGTTCTTCTGGTGGCCATTCTGGTGCCAGGGGTTCCTTTCAGTCCCCGTCTCCAGCTCCGGGGAGTTGTTATGAGTTTGGAGAGTTTGGGCATATGAGGAGGCAGTGTCCTCATCTTCTTGGAGGTCCATCTCAGCTGAGGAGCCAGCCTTCGACTTCAGCTCCAGTTACTTCACCACCCACCCAGGCAGCAAGGGGTGGTAGTGAGTCAGCCAGAGGCCGCCCTAGAGGGGGAGGTCGAGCAGGTGGAGGTCAGGCCCGTATGTATGCATTTCAAGCTAGGCCAGATGCTATGGCCTCCGATGCAGTGATCGTAGGTATTGTCTCAGTCTGTCGCCGAGATGCTTTGGCTTTTTTGACCCTGGTTTTACATATTCCTATGTTTCATCATATTTTCCCATTTTCTGGATATTCCCCGTGAGTCTTTAGTTACGTCTGTTTATGTGTCGACTCCGGTGGGCGATACTATTGTTGTGGACCGTGTGTATCGGTTGTGTGTGGTATCTATAGGGGTCTAGAGACGCGAGTGGACCTACTGTTACTCAGCATGGTCAATTTTGATGTGATATTGGGCATGGACTGGTTATCTCCGTGTCATGCAGTTCTTGATTGTCACGCTAAGACCGTGACCTTAGCTGTGCGAGGATTTTCGAGGGTTGAGTGGAGAGGTTCTTCTGAGTATGTGCCTAGCAGAATGATTTCCTACCTGAAGGCTCAGCGTATGGTTGAAAATGGGTGTTTATTGTAACTGGCTTTTGTGAGGGATGTCAGCGGTGAGACTCCTGCTATTGATTTGGTTCCTGTGGTCCGTGACTTTCTGGACGTGTTTCACGCAGACCTGCAAGGCATGCCACCTGACAGGGACATTGATTTTGGTATTGACCTGGTGCCAGGCACCCAGCCTATTTCTATTCTACCTTATCGAATGGCACCAATAGAGCTAAAGGAATTAAAGGAGCAACTTCAGGAACTCCTAGATAAGGGGTTCATTCGGCCTAGTGTGTCACCTAGGGGTGCACTAATGTTGTTTGTAAAGAAGAAGGATGGTTCTATGCGTATGTGTATTGATTATTGGTAGCTGAACAGGGTTACGGTGAAGAACCGGTATCCCTTGCCTCATATAGATGACTTTTTTGATCAGTTGCAGGGTGGCAGGGTATTTTCCAAGATTGACTTGTGTTTCGGCTATCATCAGTTGAAGATTCAGGGACCAGACATTCTGAAGATTACTTTCACGATTAGATATGGTCAATATGAGTTTTTGGTTATGTCATTCAGACTGACTATTGCCCCAGCAGCCTTTATGCACTTGATGCACAGTGTATTCCGGCCTTATCTGGATTCTTTCGTCATCGTTTTTATCGATGATATCTTGGTGTATCCTAATATCGGGAGGATCATGAGCAGTATTTGAGAGTTGTGCTTCAGACATTGAGGGAGAAGAGATTGTATGCAAATATTCAAAGTGTGAGTTCTGGTTTGATTCAGTAGCATTCTTGGGGCACGTGGTGTCCAGTGAGGGTATTCAGGTTGATCCGAAGAAGATAGAGGCGGTGCAGAGCCGGCCTAGACCGTCATCAGCTACCAAGATTCGCAGTTTCCTTAGTTTGACAGGGTACTATCACCGTTTCATAGAGAGATTTACATCTATTGCATCACCTATGACCAGACTGACCCAGAAGAGTGCTCAGTTCAGGTGGACTGAGGAGTGTGAGGAGAGCTTTCAGAAGCTCAAGTCAGCTTTGACTACAGCTCCGATGTTGTTTTTGCCTACCGGTTCAGGTTCTTATACAGTTTACTGTGATGCCTCGAGAGTTGGACTTGGAGCGGTTTTAATGCATGATGATAGGGCGATTTCCTACACGTCTAGATAGTTGAAGGTGCATGAGAAGAATTATCCAGTGCACGATCTTGAGATAGCATCTATTGTCCACGCCTTGAAGATTTGGTCATTATTTCTATGGAGTTGCATTGTGAGATTTTTACTAATCACCATAGTTTGCAGCATCTTCTTAAGCAGAAGGATCTGAATTTGCGTTAGAGGAGGTGGTTGGATCTTCTCAAGTATTATGACCTCACTATTTTATATCATCCGGGGAAGGCCAATGTAGTGGGCGATGCCCTGAGTCGCAGAGCGGAGAGTTTGAGGAGTCTAGCCTACCTTCCAGTAGCAAAGCAGCCATTAGCACTTGTTGTTCAGGCTTTAGCGGGTCAGTTGGTGAGATTGGATCTATCAGAGCCCCCGCGGGTATTGGCTTGTGTAGCCTCCAGGTCATCTCTTTATGATCAGATTAGAGCACGCTAGTATGATGATCCACACTTGCTCATTCTTCAGGATAGGGTCCATCATGGTGATGCTAGGGACATGGTTATTGGTGATGATGGGGCCATGAGGATGCAGGGCCGGATTTGCGTGCCCAATGTGGATGGACTTCGAGATTTGGTTCTAGCTGAGGCCCATAGTTTGCGGTATTCCATCCATCCGGGTGCCCCAAATATGTATAAGGATCTGAGACAACATTATTGATGAAGGTGGATGAAGAGGGATATCGTTGAGTTTGTGGCTCAGTGTCTCAACTGTCAGCAGGTCAAGTATGAGCACCAGAGACAAGGTGGATTGCTTCAGATTAGATATTCCGGAGTGGAAGTGGGAGCAGATCACCATGGACTTCGTAGTTGGGCTTCCACGGACTTCGAGGAGGTTTGATGCTATATGGGTTATTATGGATCGGCTGACCAAGTCCTCGCATTTTATTCCTGTTGGTACTATTTATTCTTCGGAGCGGTTAGCTGAGATTTATGTCAGGGAGATTGTCCGATTGCACGGAGTTCCAATTTCTATCATTTCTGACAGAGGTACTCAGTTCATATCTCAGTTTTGGAGGGTCGTGTAGAGGGAGTTAGGTACTCAGGTCGAGTTGAGCACAACTTCATCCTCAGACCGACGGGCAGTCAGAGCGTACTCTTCAGATTCTGGAGGATATATTGCGTGCATGTGTCATTGATTTTGGGGGTTCATGGGACCATTTTCTGCCACTCGCGGAGTTTGCATATAATAATAGTTATCAGTCGAGTATCCAGATGGCTCTGTATGAGGCTTTATATGGTAGGAGGTGTAGATCTCCAGTTGGTTGGTTTGAGTCGGGCGAAGACTAGGCTATTGGGCACGGACTTGGTTCAGGATTCGTTGGGTAAGGTGAAGTTGATTCAGGAGCGGCTTCACACAGTGCAGTCTAGGCAGAAGAGGTATGCGGGCCGGAAGGTCCGAGTTGTGTCTTTCATGGTTAGGGAGAAGGTGTTGTTGAAGGTGTCACCCATGAAGGGTGTTATGAGGTTCGCGAAGAGGGGAAAGCTGAGTCCTCGGTTCATTGGGCCATTTGAGGTGCTTCAGAGGATTGGGGAGGTGGCTTATAGGCTTGCCTTGCCTCCCAACTTATCGAGTATTCATCTGGTGTTCCATTTTTCGATACTCCGGAAGTATGCTGGTGACCTGTCTCGTGTTATGGACTTTAGCATGGTTCAGCTCAAGGGTGATATGTCATATGAGGTAGAGCCAGTGGCTATTTTGGGTCGTCAGGTCAGGAAGCTGAGATCTAAGGATATAGCTTCAGTGAAGGTTCAGTGGAGAGGGAAGCCGGTAGAGGATGCCACCTGGGAGACCGAGCGGGAGATGCAGAGTAGATATCCTCACTTATTCGAGACTCCAGGTATGTTTCTAGACTCGTTCGAGTACGAACGTTTGTTTAAAAGGGGGAGGATGTAACGATCCGGCCGGTCATTCCGTGAAATTAGCCCTGTTTCCCTCATTTATGCTTTACCATATGTTTCTTAGCCTACTTATATTATTTTGGGTCGGTTGGTTCGGGTTCGGAGTGGTCGTGGTTAGAACTGAGACACTTAGTCTCTTAAATTAGCTTAATAGTTGAAAAAGTCAAGTCGGAGTTGACTTATTGGTAAACAACCTCAGAATGTAGATTTTATGGCTCGAATAGCTTCGTTAGGTGATTTGAGACTTAGGAGTGTGTTCAGAATGAAGTTTTGATGTCCGGTGTAGAATTAGGCTTGAATTAGCGAAAGTTAGTTTTTGGCGATTTCCGATCGGCAGGGGAAAAATAGGCTATCGGGATTGGAATGGAGTTCTTGAAGTTGGATCAGGTTCATAATGTCATTTTGGACATGTGTGCAAATTTTCAGGTCAATCGGATGTGTTTTGGATGGTTTCGGTATATTTGGTGAAATTTAGAAATTTCAAAGTTCATAGGCTTGAATTTGATATGATTTTGGTGTTTTTGCATTGTTTTTGGTGTTTCAAAGGTTCGACTAAGTTTTAATGATGTTATGGGACATGTTGGTAGGTTTGATTGAGGTCCCGAGGGCCTCGGGTGTATTTCGAATGCTCAAACAGGCACTTTTGGTCTTTAGGAGATTGCTGGTTTTCTGGTGTTTTGGAAGAAGTGGTTTCTTCATTGAGATTGCGTGAGTTCATCTGTGATCGCGTAGAGTCAAGATTGATTTTTTCTATGTGATTGCGTGATAAGGTTTGCGATCGCATAGGTTGGGCAGCCTTGAGCAGTGCGGTCGCGTGGTTCCTTGTGCGATCGCATAGGTGTTCTGAGGCGCGTAAGAGGGATGGATGGTTGAGCTATGTGAACGCGTGTGTGTGTATGAGAATGCATAGAGTGGGTTTGGACTATGCATCGTGAACACATCCCTGGAAATGCGATCGCACTGAAGAAGGATATAACGCTTGGCTGTAGGAGCCCCTCCGAAGTCTGTACACCCTCAGTGGGCGTAGTCGACTCTTATATGGATCGGGCTGCACGCCGCAGCAATATACATATTGGATCGGGCTGGACGCCGCAACAGTGTGTATATATATATATTGGGCTGCCCGCCGCAGCAGTTGTGTGCATTCATGGTACTTGTTGAGTACGAGTGTTTAGTGTGAGCATGAGATACTGAGAGTGGAGTCACACTAAGAGGCTTGCCCGAGAGGCTTATTTGTGAGTGATACTGTGCCCAAGGGGCTTATATTTTATGAAACTACTGTTTTCACTCATCTTTATACTGAGCCTCTTATGGTAATGTTGGACAAATGTTTTTATACGGGATTTTAAATGGAAAAAAACTGGTGTTTATGAAATATTCGGAATGTAGATTCCTGACCTCATTTATTTATTTCCACTGTTATTTATTATATGGATTTACATGATTTATAAATGCTTGTCACTACACTTAAGTTTTTAGTTACTTTGATTACTTACTGAGTTGGCGTACTCACGTTACTCCCTGCACCTCTATGTGCAGATCCAAGTACCGGACCATCTCACTAGTTGATTTTTGGACGTGCTTGGAGTTGTTCGAGGATCGAGGTAGCTGCTCAGCGTCCCCGGCTCACCTCCTTTCCTTTCCTCAGTTCATAGTTTTGTCTTTCGTACTTCGGACTTTTGTAATAGCAAGTCACCTTATTGTACATTGTATTTGTAGTCCTAGATGCTCATGACAGTTGACTCCAGGTTTTGGGGTAGTGTATAAATTGTTTATCTCGTTTTGTTGTTTTAAAATCTGCTAGTTTTGGGAAATCATGAAATATATGGTAGTCTGTAATGGTTGGCTAGCCTAGTTCCATGATAGACGCTATCACGGTCGACTTTGGATTTGGGGTCGTGACAGCTTCTTAGGCAACAACACCTACCCTGGAGGCAAATCAAAGGAGACTGTCACACCAACGAGCCTTAATACACTCAAACAAGGACGATGACACTACATTACAAATAAGAATTTCACCTAGCTCGAAAACATTCGATCTCGCTACTCCATCAACCAAGGACTGAACATCCATAGTCCAATTCCTCTCCTCCGCTGGAATTGAATACCGAACCTCTAAGATATGAACCGAGTAATCCTCTTCTTGAGTCATTCACTGCCGTGACACTAATTGAAGTACCCTACTTTTTACACCAGCACTACATGATAACAACACACGAACATCACAATACATTGTGCATAGCCTCGAACCGTAGATAGTGCTACCACTGAGCTGAGATGGCAGAGAACCCTTCCACAAGGCGGAAATAATAGCCCGCCCGAATACCTAGGGAAAAACATCTTGCACCATATATGCGGCACCCCTACAACTCCTTGATGCCCAATTGATAATAAGTGCTCAACACCGTATAAGAATGAGTAGGAAGGAAATAAAGATATAAGCTTCAATGGAATAAAATTGCACGATGAGGAATCAAGGAAGGGAAGTTCCCCTAACAGCCGTGTAGCCTCTCGAAGATAAGTACATACGTCTTTGTACCAATTCGCAAGAATCTACTAGACTTTCTCATGACTCGTGAGACCTAAGTGAACCTAGAGCTCTGATACAAAATTTTCACAACCCAAAACCTACTATAGGCCGTGATGGCGCCCAACGTCGCCTTTAGGCAGGTCAATGGTGATCTATCACGTTAATTATTTATTTTATTACTTTTGAAATCATAAATTTTACTAAGTAAAGAAGCTTACGCATGGAAGATCATAGTTACATAGATAATTAGTAAGATATAAAATAAAAGATGACAATATTATGCAAATCCATAAACATCAATTAGAATATCCCAAAACCCGGTGTCACAAGTGCATGAGAATCTACTAAGGAGTATAATAATAACACAACATCTGTTTGGAATGTAAAATAGACAGGATAACATGAATAAATATGATGAAGACTCTGTTGGCTGTGACACGTAGCATAGAATGGAGCTCACCATAAGGTCTCGTTAGCAGTTGCGCCTACGCGCCAAGATGGCCACCAAATGAACATGTCAGATCCTACACATTTAGTGCAGAAATGCAGCATCAGTACATAAATAAATGCGTATCCATTAAGTATCTAGACTAACCCCAGAGAAGTAGTGACAAGGGGTCGACATCGACACTTACTAGTGATCCGATAAAATAATATAATAAATTATAAACAAATATCAAACACAACAGTAGTCATGAGGT
Source organism: Nicotiana paniculata (assembly GCA_005239505.1). Taxonomy (NCBI): domain Eukaryota; kingdom Viridiplantae; phylum Streptophyta; class Magnoliopsida; order Solanales; family Solanaceae; genus Nicotiana; species Nicotiana paniculata. The sequence goes on along the minus strand of ML360040.1, from coordinate 120,857 downwards.
AAAAATTGTAACTCACATAATCCTCCAACATTTCTTTTGGTGATATAAATCTCTCAAATCTAATATGCTATCTCAACATATCCGAAAATATCAAGTGCAAATCTCAAACGATAAGGAATACCATATAAATGCCAGGTCTTAATCAAAGGGGGGTTCATGAATAGCAGTATCACGCACGATTATTCCAAGGTCGTACAACCCGAACCAGAGTGGTGTGTACACTGCCGAGGGTCGATCGGCGCGAACCAGAGATGCATCTCAATATATTGTCAAGACGTTCAGCCCGATCAACAAGAAAGGAAGAAACTTACCGAATTATGGCCACGTATTAGCAAAACAGGTACTGGGCCATAAAGTAAACATGACTTTTACCGTCTATCAAATATCTCTCCAAACAACTCAAGGTGATAAGGATCGGCCTAAATATATTTCCAAGTCATTTAAATCATAAATTCAATTAATTAAACTAGAAAATTGAGTTTAAGTAAGTCCAATATTACATGATAAAGTCCTAAGTCTACCCGGACATAAACATGTTTTTAGCTACGTATGGACTCTCGTCACCTCGTACGTACGTAGAACCCGCAAATAATAGCACATAATAATTTGATTCCTATGGGGTACTTTCTCCCTCACAAAGTTAGACAGGAAACATACCTCGCTCCGAAGTACCATAACCGACACCAACGCCTCTCTAAACCCCCAAACAAATACCCATTGATCTGAAACTAGTCAAACAATGTACAAAAACATTAAAATATACTCCAATACTCATAATTTATCAATTTATAAAAATTCCTAACTCCACCCAAAAAGTCAACAAAGTCAACCCCGGGCCCGTGCTCCTAGATTCCAATGAATTTCGAAGAGAAACATTACTCATAATACCGCGAACTGAAATATATAATTTATTCCTAAACCCATGTCCAATTCGTGGTCAAAATTCAAAAATACCATTTCTAGGTTTTCTTTCAAAAACTCCACAATTTCTATCAAATTCTATCTTAAAATCCATATATAACACCCTAAACCAAGAATAACTTACCTTATGATATATGGCAAAAATGATCTTCAAGAATCACCCTAAATCGCCCCACATGAGCTCCAAGAACTTAAAAGTGAAGAAATGAACTCAAACTCCTGAAAGTATATGTTTAATATACCTGCTAGGCGTCCTTCTTTGCGCTCGCAGTCATTAACCATGCAATCACAGTTAACAAAAGTTCCAGTATCATTTCCTTCTTCGCGATCGCGTCCAAAATCCGGTGATCGCGATGTGCACAATGTGTTTTCTTCTTTACAGACACCCTTCAATATAATGTCCATAAACTTTTGTAAGAAATACCAAATGACAAACAGTTTGATTTTATGAATACTAGATCCAATAGGCTACAACTTACATTTTTTTATCATCTCCAAATTCCGCATATATCGCAAAATATAAGCTCCCGAAGTCATACCACTGAAAGTAGAAATTCCTTTTACGCGATCGCGGCCCTTCCTTCCACGGTCGCGATTCACAAGGCCAGACATGCAATTTACTCTTTGTGATCGCGACTCGGACCTCTGAGATCGCGATTCACACCCTGGCATCAGATATCAGGAGTTCAAAAGAGCCTAAAATTGGTCCGAAACTACCCCAAAACTCACCCGAGGTCCGAGGATTCCCGTCCAATCATTCTAATAAGTTTAAATACCCTATGAAAATTGTCCAAAGGCTCGGAACACAAATTACTACATCAAAACAAAGAATTAAAGATCAAACTAAATTTCTTAAACTCTCTTAACTTCAAAACCTTCATCATTCGTCGAACGTGTCTGAATCACATTTAAACATTTCCCAATGACGCCAAATTTTGTATACAAGTCCAGAATAACAATATGAACCTATTCCAAGGCTAGGAATCCCAAATGAATATCAATAACACAATGTCCACTTCAACTCGAACTTAGGAAATTCTAAAACTTTCAAAATGCCAGCTTTCCACAATAAGTGCTGAGATGCGCCCTGACCTTCTGATACTTAACCCAAACATACGCCCGATAAGTCCAAATTTATCATAAGAACCTATTGGAACCTTCAAATCCCGATTCAGAGGTCGTTTACTCAATATTCAAACCTTGGTCAATTCTTTCAACTTAAAGCTTCCGAATTGAGAATTTTTCTTCCAAATCAACTCTGAACTTCCTGAAATTCAAATCCGACTACATGTACAAGTCATAATACATAAAGTGAAGCCACTCAAGGCCTCAAACCTCTGAACGACGCACTAGAGCTCGAAAGGACTAGTCGGGTCATTACAACAATCCGTCATATAAAGAAGATATGCAGATAAATCAGGTAAACAACCAAGGAAATTGCAAGTAAAAGGAAATGCAATAACCAAATATCAGTCAGTTGCGACATGAAACCCGATCCAAATAGAAATCACAATACGGCTCTAAGGCCAGAATCAGAATCTCAATAACTGAACCAAACCACTGATCAGCCTTTCCAAGGCTCACATCAACTAGAAACCTGTCAATTTCTCAAAATTCGCTTGTACACTATCAAGAAGACACATGAGAGGGTGACCCTAGGGGGATGGATCCATATCCACACGCTGCACAACGTAGTCACGTGCAATCCACCCGGCGTTATCACAAGCTTAATATCATAATTCATCCGATGTGGTCATATGCTCAATAATAATCTGGTCGGCGTAGTAACAATCTCAATATCACGGACCCGCCCGACATGATCAAATGCATAATATCACAATCCGCCCAACATGGTCACAGGCACAATATCACAATTCATCTGACATGGTCACGGGCTACCAATCCAATCCATATCACACATAAAGAAGATATGAAAGAATAAAGACATGTGCAGCGAGAAGGATGATTGCTTTGTTATTAGATGAATAAACATCATTCGAACAAGAAAGACATGTGTGCACTCATTAATGTACCGTTTGAATATTCAATCTAAAAAGACAGATTTATTTGAATATTTTCTGAATAGTTTTTGCTAATTACTTGCTACATGATTTTTCCTGATTCGATTTCCATTATTTATTCGTAAGTTTTAGCTGGCTTTTCATTAGTTTATTACGTTTTTAGAAAGTTAAACTTAAACAGTTGTAATTATTGGTATATGGGGTCCGACAATAATTCAGAACATATTTGGACAAACGAGAGTAAATGTACATGATCAAAGAACATCAAATTTCATAATTATGTACTGGATTAAGTGACATGCTAAGGTGTATGTATGTGCAAGTGTGATATCATAACTCAAATCAGGTAAATACATCACAAAATAACAACTATCAGGTTTAATCAGGAGATCAACCTCTATGTAGCCTCAAACATGGCTCAAATAGCTCACAACAGGGGTACAAAGAAGAGAAACATCACATCATCAAGCTTAGAAATCAATTCAAGTCATATCATAGCCTAAGTACTACCCCGAGCATGGATAAATACCTTGGTGCACACACATGGCTCAACTCTGCACATGTGCACCACCCATAGCACGTAGCTATCACAAATAACTCAGTCAACTAGTGCCCGAACCAATTTTAGGTAAGATACTTACCTCAAGCAAGACAAATTAATGATCTAGCAGTGCTATCCCGCATGGATCGACCTCTGAACGGCTCAAAACTAGCAAAACCAACTCAAAAACATCAAATAATGTCATAGGAACCAAACTCAAACGATAAAGGTCAAATATTTAATAAATTACTCAAAGTCAACCAAAACGTCAACCCAGGCTCACACCCTGAAATTGAAAAAATTTATAAATTACGACAACCCATTTGAGTACGAGTCCAACAATACTTATTTCACTCAAATTCGACTCCAAATCAACGTTCAAATCTCAAATATTCACGCTAGGAAAATTTAGACAAAAACTCTCAATTTCCATTTTAGATTCATCAATCAAATACCAAAATCAAAGGTAGAATCATATACAATAATCAAATCTGAGTCAAAAGTATTTACCCAATCCAAATCGTGAAAGTCACCTTCAAAATCGCCCAAATTCCAGCTCTAGATCTCAAAATATGACAAATTAACTCAACCCTCGCATATAAAGCTTCTGCCCAGCACTTCCGCAGTTGCGGTCAAACAACCGCTTCTGCGTCAAAAATCACACTTATGTGGATACCGCTGAGGCCTCAACCATGCGGAAGATCTTTTGCTTCAGCAACATTGCATGTGCAAGGAAAGCTCTGTATTTGCACGCCACTCGCTTCTGCGCCAAACTGACAGTTTATGAGGTCTCGCAGAGGCACCTAATCTCTGCATTTGTGGACTCCTACCCCAACTCTATATTGCACTTCTACGCCACATCGATCGCATTTGCAGTTCTGCACCTGTGCCCAAAGCTCCACATTCCTAAATGATTCGAAATCAATTTGAAACACACTTGAACCCCTCAATACTCCGTCTGTACATACCAAGAAGTCCCAAAATATAACACTTACCTAATCGAGACTTCAAATCAAACAAAATAACATCAAAACCACAAATTGCACCTCAATTCAAGCTTAATGAACTATGTCGAATTTCCAAATTCCAAACTTACGCCGAACATGTCTAAACAACTCGGAATCACCTCAAATTTTGCACACAAATTCCAAATGAAACAACGGACCTATTTCAACTATCAGAACCATAATCCAAACCCGATATCAACAAAGTCACTCCCGGTCAAACTTATAAACTTTCCAAACCTTCAAAATTTCAACTTTCACCAATTAGAGCCAAAACCTGATAGAAACTTCCAAATATAAATTCGGGAACACTCCAAAGTCCAAAATCACCATCTGGACCTAACGGAACCATCAAAACTCCAATCCAAGTTCAAATACACAAAAGTCAAATTCGGTCATATTTCTAGCTTAAAGCTTCTGAAATGAGAATCATTATTCCAAATCAACCCTAAACCCCTCGAAAATAAAAATCGATCATACACACAAGAAATAACACATAATATGAAGTTACTCATGACCTCAAACCACCAAATTGAATGCAAATTCTCAAAATGACTAGTCGGGTCATTACTAGAAACACTAATTTACGAATACTCTTCATTAATTAAGGAAGTTTTACATTGGTATTTTGGAGTGAAACATGAGATATTTTAGGGAGGGAAATACATGTATATCAATTTAATCACATCGATTATTTGTTAAATTTGAAATGCCTAGAAATTTACACCGTGGTAATTACGGTATATTGAACCTACAAAAGTGTAATGACTTGACCAGTCATTTTGCTTTCTAGATCCCCGTTACCCTAACTAAGAATCCCCATATGTTATATTACTATTTTATGACTTGCAGGGATGGTTGGTTTAGGTTTGGAAAGGTTCGGGCTGAAATCGGAACACTTAGTTCCTTAATAATGGCCTATGATGGCCAAGTTTGACTTGAGTCAACATTTTTAGTAAATGACCTCGGAACTAGAATTTGATGGTTCAAATAGGTTCGTATGATGATTTTGGACTTGGACGTGTGTTCATATTAGGTTTCGGGTGATCCGGGAACATTTTAGCACTTAATGTTGAAAATTGGTTAATTGAAGGTTTTCTAGTTCTTTGAATTTGGTTTGGAGTAGAATTTGGAGTTATCGAGGTCATATTTCCGTATGGTGATTTATGAATTGTATGCCAAAATTTGGTGTCATTCCGAGCAGTGTAAGTATGATTCGGCGCATTCGGAGCTAGTTGAGAAGTTTGAAGTTGTTCATTGTTATTTTACATGTTACAAGAGTTCGAGCAGGTCCATATTATGTTTATGGACTTGTTGGTGCATTTGGAAGGGGTCCCAGGTAGCTCAGGTGTGTTTCGGACCACCCGGACCTAAGCCAAAAATTGCAAAAAATGTTGTTCTGGTTTCCTTCTTCACGAACACGGAAGGACCCTCACGTTCGTGATGAAGGATTTGGGGACTGGGTGATGTTGTTATTCGCGTTTGCGAGGTAGGGGTGGCATTCATGGACGCTTATACCATGGCCTTCGCATTCGCGGCTGACTCATCCCATTTGCGTAGAAGACTTGAGCGTGGGCCTGGGTAACTCAGTTGCATTTTGCGTTCGCGATTAGAGGCACGTGTTCATGATGAGAGGCAAGATCAGCGCACCGCGTTCGTGAGTGGCTTCTCGCGATCGCGAAGAAGACTTTTCCTGGGTTCATAAGTTTTGCCTTCGCGATTGCGAGGGCTTGTTCGCGATCGCGTAGAAGGCTCATCTGGGCAGTGACTTAATAAAATTTGGGAATTTGGCCATTTTATTCATTTCTCTCATTTGTTGGCCGATTTTAGATCTTTGTGGCGAGAGGTTCACCTAGATGTTGAATGTAGGTAAATACATAGATTATGGGTAGATTTTAACATGTAAAATGTGACAATTTTAGGAGTTTGTTGAAAAACCTAGATTTTGATAAAAATGAGATTTGACCACGAGAATGGTTATAGAATTGAGTAGAAATTATATATTTGTTTTCGTGAGGCTACGAGTAATGATTATTTCCAAAAATATCTGGAATCGAGGCACGTGGGCCCGACGGTGAATTTTAGGAATCTTCCAAATTGGGTTGAGTAATTACCCTAATAGTTAAATTATGAGCTTTTGAGCAATTATTGGTTAGTTTGTACAACCTTTGACTACTTTTGGATTGTTCAGTAGCAACTTGAGGCTTTTAGAGTGATTTGTGGACCGGAAAGTGGAATTGGAAACGAGGTAAGTCTCTTGCCTAACCTTGTAAGAGGGAATTAACCCCATAGGTGTTTAAATTGTTATTTTCTATTATTTGTGGGTGCTACGTATACACGAAGTGATGAGAGTCCCTCCGTAGGTAAAATTCGTGTTGTATCCGAATAGACATAGGCTTTTATTATGCTATTACTTGCACTATTTGAACTCAACTTGCTAGTTTAATTGCTTGTAGTATTAAGAAAAACTTGGTTAAAGATTATGTTAAATCGAGCTTCATTACTTAGAGATTTGGCGGAGTGTTTAATTATTGATAGAAATTTATATTCGTTTATGGCTTACCTTGGAGTTGTAAATCCACAATTCGTAATTCGAAGAGTTACCCTATTCATGTGGATCGGGCCAAATGCCTCGACAACATTTATATATATTATGGGATGCATCCATGAATAGGCCATGCGACCTCGGTAGTGTATGTCCATTATGGATTGGGTCGTACGACCTTGGCATAACTTGTGCGTGTTGTCACTCGAAGTCTGATACTTGATATGTCTTTCGTGACTTGAGAATGTATAAATAAATGTTGGACCCTTACTGGTTGAGATTTACATGTGATATTTGGGGACTTTTAATTGTTATTTTGTTAAAGGATCATTTAATTTTTGCCTCTTATTCCATTATTGATGTTGTATTTCATTCCTATTAAATATTCGTGTACATTATGTATATTGCCCAATAGTAAGTGTCTATGTCGACCCCTCGTCACCACTTGTTCGAGGTTAGACTAGATACTTACTGTGTACACATTGTTTACGTGCTCACGCTACACTTTTGTATATATTGTGCAGGTTTTGAGGCAGGTGCATCTAGAGTTCGTCCGACGCACATCCGCATATCTGATGAATTTAGAGATTCTGACCATGTGGTATCAGAGCCAGCCCATACTTTCGGAGGGAGGAACAGTTTACTAAGTATGTCTGGGTCGTTTCCATCATCCTCTTCCCTAGAAAAAATGAATATGTCTCCTACTCTATATAAAACCTTGTCCAAAAAATATGATTATCCCTATGAAGTCGATATCCTACCCGATGTACAGAAAATATGTTCCACTGAGCTACCCCTCATAAACCCTTACTCAGCTTTTGCCAAAAAATCATTTGCACCATGGACCCAAATCCGTTCCTTAGTCCAACACAAACCAAAAGGAGTCAAAGAATATGTTGTTGCCTCAAAACTTGACCAGCATCCTATTCTTTCTACTCGATAGGAACAATTTATTACCCTCAAAATTCCAGATGATTTTCCCAGACAATGGAGAGATCACGGTTTCACCCATATCCATTTTGGTTCTATCTGAATTGCTCTCACTTATCATGGACGAAAAGGTCAACTTGTTGTTGCCCGACGTTCTCTTCTAGATACAAGATACTTGGAGTACCAACATGCAAATTTGGGTACTGTAGAAGTTACCTTGAATGCAGGGACAATGTTCATAACTATCTATCCAAATTTTAACATGTCCTTTTTAGACCCATAATTAACCGAAGTACTAAAAATCCTAGTCCAAATTCAAGGTGCCTCACAAGCCAAAGATTCTATCCAAGCCACTCTTCAACACCAAATGGCTTGGCGGGTCCAAAATCATGCCATGGATCTATGCCTTACCGGAGGAGAAAATGCTTTACTCTTGAATATTGATGCTACCAAAGGAAACACCATGTGCACCCAAATATCCAGACAAATATCCAGAGATGAGCTTGTCAAAATTCTTCCTAATTCCTGGATAACAAATTATGAAAAGTTAAGTGAACCAGAAGAACCTATACAATTTGGTGAACCAACTTTTACAAAAAGAAATGACAAAACAGTTTCCATAAGCTTTGACCATTCCCATCTCAAAAACCCAATAAAACTATCTTTTCTTGCCAAATGATCCAACCCAAAGACACAAACCCTGACCCTGAAAGAAAACTTCTCTGGAATATAAAAACTATCATGGAAGAACATGACTGGTGTAAACATTTCGACAAAGACGACAAAAGAGTTTGGTGGTTCTAATGCCCCTTTACAGGACACTGCCCTTGGGATCTCGGCTACGACTTCCAAGACTGTTTTGAAGATCCAAGTGGAGAATATGATGAACACCACCAACTTCATTGGAAAAGATTTGGCCTCAACAAGGCTAAACCAAAAATCCAAGAAAAAGGGGAAAACTACAGAAAAGCAATTTCGAGCCAGATATGAAAATAAAGACCCTTCAATTGGCTCATTAAGCCTTCCAGGTAAATATGAATTTCTTGTCAGTTACAAACCCCAAGAATGTCCATAATTGACAGAAAATTTCACTCCAACTTGGGAAGACAGTGAAATCACCCCAAAACAAACCGCCATCAGCTCGTAACCCAGAATCCAAAAAGCCACCTGAACCTAAAACTCCATCAACCCAAAAGTCCACACTCCCACAAATATTCATGTTGAGCCCTTCAAGTTCCAGCCATACCCAAGATTTTCCTCACTCCAACCTTTTGAAAAAGAAGGTACCAGCCATGCTCCAAAAATCCCCAAGAAGAACATAGTACTACCTTCTTGAGAAAAACCCCCAACAAGTGACATCGAGGCAACAATGAACTGACAATCAGAAAATTCCATCTGCCAAAACAAAGTGCTCAATAATATTGGCAACACTATAAAAAACGTGACCCATACACAAAACAAGTTAATGAGCAAAGTGAAAATAATTGAGAAAAAGGTGGAGCAGACATCGTCTCAGCATGCAGGACTAATCAAAGCATTGGAGCTAAGATTGGAAAATTTACAATATGAAATTTATCCGCCAGGAACTTCACTTTTCCAGTTCTTCTAACAACAACAAAAGGAAACGATTTCAATCAAGGAACAAATCCAACTTTTGAGAAATTACCGCTTTGAGTCACAAAAAACCCCATTTTCCCTTCAAAACCTACCTTCTTCCCCATGTCAACACAAGCATATTCCCCACCAAAACTGGACAACACTTTTCTACCTTTCCTACCACCTCACAGAATCCTATCTCTTTCACCCAACCTTCAAAAGAAGAACCTGAATTCGATATTGCAAAAATGGTTTCAGAAAGAAAAGATGCTCTTGCAGCCAAGAAACAAACAAAGAAAAGGTGAGACCAAGGAGAAAGTTCAAAAGGGTCCAACCCAGAAATTCTGACGATTTCTGATAAGAAAACTCTAGACTTCTATGTCTCCCAGCCAAGAAACTTGTCAGAAGGAGATACCACATGGTCAAAATCTCTAAATTAATCAGACGGTGATACAATGGAAGATAGCTCTCAATCCATCAATGAATCCACAAAAAACTCTTCTGACGAAGACGATCCTCCAATATTTGTGAGCCAGCCAAGAGACCCAGAAATATCTAAAGTAGAGGAGGATCAAGAAGGCATGATGGATGAACCAATCCCAGAAAGAAGACATGAACCCATGGCGTCAAAACCAGTTGGAACTGGCTTACACACTTTCACCTTAGATGACGTCAAGGTTTCAAAATGGCCTCAAAGGATCCAAGACTTCTATACTTGGATGGTGACAAAAAATTCGGTGGAACGAGAAAAGTATATCATCCTGTCAGAACTAACTTCAGGGTTCTCAGGAATTCTCAGGGTTTGGTGGAATTCACTTGGGATTGAAGACAAAAATATTATTCTTACATCCTAGGATTTTTCCTTCAACATCAGAATTCTACATGAAGTTTTCTGCGGAGATACTAGCCAAAGACAGGAGAAAATGCGAAGATAACTCTTTGAGATAAAGTGTGTGTCACTCGACAGAAATGACATTGACAGGCATTTTCAAAAAATGGCAAAGATATACTTTGAAATTGGTGGAGACATCAACCTAAAGCAAGCCTTTGTCTCTTCCCTTCCAAAGATGTTGGCAAGCCGAACCATGACCATCATTGAAGAAAAGTTTCAATCAATAACAATCCCACAAGTCGGCTACATCAGGCAAGCTATTTTTGTAGCATTGGAGGAAATTTGTACAAAGCGCTCAGCCCGAAAACAAATTATCCAGCACAATCCAGCGCTTTACAAAGCATATCGCAGATTTGATCTAATCACTGGATCAGGATGTTCCTGCCACACGTCTAGGCGACAGAAAAAATTCAGGAGGTTCAAATGGCCAAGAGTTCCAGATGGAAAACCAAGGTCCAAGAGACGCACAAAATATTTCAGATGTAGAAGGCCATGAAATTTTCACAAGAAGAATAGATGCTTTATTTGCCACAAGATTGGACATTTCGCAAAAAAATGTCCCCAATCGAGAAGATCTGTCAAACTCCTTGAAGAGATTGAATATTACACTTGCATTCATCTCGGAAAAAAGGAGGACCTTGAATCCATATTCTTAGTGGATGATGAACCTAGTGAAGAAACTTTATTCTCCCTTGGTATCTATGAAGATCAGGGCAATGAGCACTACCAAATTTCAGAACCAATGATCGAAGCTCGAGAGGAGATCAATGCTCTCGTAGTCATTCCTCAAGTAGAACTCAAAGTCTATTCATCCAAATGGGACAAACCAACTCGAGTTATTGCTTTATTCGACACTGGAGCTGCTTCTTCACTCATAAATCCTGCAGTTCTCCCGAAGATCAATGGGTGTCTCACTTTAAGGATTTGAATACTGCATAAAATGGAATCCTGACTACCACTGTCATCACAAAGCATCCGGTCACAATTGAGTTCTTTCCAGGATTGAAATACAGAACCAAGCTGATAGGATCGGATGTACCATGAAAAGATCTTATTGTTGGATTCGACATTTACAGACAACTTAGATATCAACTCCATATCAAGGGTAACATGATAGCCTTTAAGAAGCAGTTCAAACCTTATTCTAAGATTCCAAGGCTATTCCAAATCACCAACGACGAACAAATCAAGGAGATTGAGCAAAATCTCATTGAAAACTCATGTGCTGAATCCCACAAGGATTTCATGAAGAAAGGGAAAAGCCCGTTATAGAAAAACGAAGAGCTTTTTATCAAGATCCCTTTCAGGAAGAATGAAAACATCAATCCAACAAAAGCCAGTCATTCAGGCATGAATCCTGATCATCTTCAGCTCGCAAAGAAAGAATGCAAAGGATTCACAATGGGCATGCAAAGCATTTTATGTCAACAAAAGAGCTGAGTAGACAAGAGAAAAACTCAGGTTAGTCATTAAGTACCAGCCACTTAACCATTTCCTCCAAGATGATAAATTCCCTATTCCAAATAAACTCACTCTTTTCTCCCACTTAGCCAAGGCCAAATATTTTTCCAAGTTTGATTTAAAATCTGGATTTTGGCAATTGGGAATCCACCCTGAAGAAAGACCCAAAACGGGATTTTGCATCCCCGATCATCACTTCCAATGGAAATTCATGCCCTTCGGGTTGAAAACTGCACCCTCCTTGTTCCAAAAAGCCATGATAAAAATATTCCAGCCCATCCTCCATACCTCTTTAGTTTACATTGATGACATCATGTTATTTAGTGATACATTGGAGGAACATGTCAACTTGCTTCGTAAATTTGAGGCATTAATAACACACTATGGGATCATGCTTTCAGCAAAAAAGATGGTTCTTGCTCAACAAGAGATTGATTTTCTTGGAATGCATTTTTTCCACGGAGCATACAGTCCAGAACCACATATATGTCAAGAACTACTCAAGTTTCCAGATACCAGCTTCACAAAAAAGCAGATCCAACAGTTCTTGGGTATAGTAAATTATGTGAGAGATTTCATCCCGAATATCTCTGCATGCATTTCTCCGCTCACAGAATTGCTCAAGAAAAATGCTCTATCATGGGGAAAGAAACAAGATGAAGCAGTCAGCAAAATAAAGGAGATTTCTAAAAATGTCAAGTCCCTCTACATCCATTCTGATGGTAAGAAGATACTACAAACTGATGCCAGCAACGAATACTAGAATGCCGTTTTATTTGAATAAAAAGATGGTCTGAGAAAGATATGTGAATATGCTAGCGGAAAATTCAAGGATGTTGAGCAACATTACCACTCCACCTTCAAGGAAATTCTTGCAGTAAAGAATGGAATCAAGAAATTCATTTTTTTCCTGATTCACACAGAATTTCTGATAGAAATGGATATGAAGGCCTTCCCAAAGATGATCTAGATATATGTGAAAATTATTCACAATCCTTAGATTCTCAGATGGGCCCAATGGTTCTCTCTATACAAGTTTCAAGTCACGCACCTGAAAGGAAAATATTATATTCTCGCAGATTTTCTGTCTCGGCCGGAAAAATTCTCAAAGAGATTTACCGCAGGAAAACTGAAGTCAAAGCAAAAGCTAATCAGCCACATCTTCATGCTTTCAAATATACCAGGAACAAGTTCATTAAAGCCAACGGATCATCCACCGGAGTTATCCAGCCTCATGGATCCCTTTGATCTGTCAATTATTATGGAAAGAAGAACTTATTATGAGCTCCAAGTTTTCTGACAACATGGAGGGTCCATTCTCAAGCCTTATGGGGTCAATCCAGAATATCCCTTCTGCCATATATTCACAGCACAAGCGAAGGATTTTCCACAAGAATTATTATTGTTTTTCTAGTACCTACGCCATCAGTACTACATTTTCATGGAATTCAAGTGCAACGTCTTCAAACATTTTGACAACATTGAACCAACTCTTAAAGTATTTTTACTATGGTTCAAGACTAGGAGATATTGGATAAAATGTTTCAATGACTCCTACAACGCAAAGGTATTCATGTTTCATAGGTCAGTGAAGATTATTAACGGAAAAGTCCAGGCACAAGTAGAGTCGTCATTCTGGTGGATCCCGAGCAAAATAGGTGCATCCCGATAAAAATATGGCCAAAATATTGGGCAAGCTGGAATTATACTAGCACTCATCCTCACTGGGAAAAAGTCAGTGAAGCAGCAAAGGAATATCAAACTCCGTATGAAATCATCCAGGAAAAAATCTATCATGACATCTCCAGATTAAGGATGCGGATTACATCCCTCAATCCAAAAGAGAAGGAACATAGAGAAGAAGAACCGTCGAGTTCCAGGCATTACTACACAAGATCTTTGAAAAGATGCCTAGAAGACAAACCGAGAAAATCAATGGAAGATAATCATCCTTGTTAATCTCACCATAATCTCACATTACCTGCCAAAAAACCCTAAAAAATTATCTACCCATGCCAAGACAAAATTCCACATCCTTCCAAACCATCTGGGTCCCACTTTCACATGCTTCCACATGCCTCCACATGCCCCGTCACAAGCAGCACACTATTTTCACATGCTTTCACATGTTCCCACAAACTATCACATGCTAAACCATGTGTATTTCACCCGTTTCACATGTTTTCAGCAGTTTTTAGTGGCTTTTCCTAAAGGTGCTTGACATGTAAAAAGGGGCCCACTTGTAGATAGATTTTCCATGTAAGATAGATTTATTTTAATGTAAGTTTGTCTTGTAATTGCCTCCTAGTCCTATATAAAGGAGGTCTTGTAGTATTTGTAAGATTATCTTGAAACCTTTGTAAATCTTTGTGATATACTACATGTGAGTTCCTTCTAAATTTCCTTCTTGTTCTTTCTTTCGAATGGATGGAAAGGCCGATCCATGTATAAAAATAGAGTAAGAATACTCTAAGAAAGATAGCTTGTTGTAGTCACATGTTTTCTGAGTTATAACAGTTAATGTTCTCGTATCTAAGATATAGTTTGCTTTCTTGGAGCCTCTTGCTTTGTTCTCTGTATTGTGGTATCAGAGCCAGCCCATTCTTTCAGAGGGAGGAAAACTTTACTAAATATGTCTGAGTCGTTTCCATCATCCTCTTCCCTAGCAAAAATGAATGTCTCCTACTTTATATAAAACCTTGTCCAAAAAATAGGATTACCTTNTACTCAGCTTTTGCCAAAAAATCATTTGCACCATGGACCCAAATCCGTTCCTTAGTCCAACACAAACCAAAAGGAGTCAAAGAATATGTTGCTGCCTCAAAACTTGACCAGCATCCTATTCCTGCTACTCGAGAGGAACAATTTATTACCCTCTAAATTCCAGATGATTTTCCCAGACAATGAAGAGATCACGGTTTCACCCATATCCATTTTGGTGCTATCCGAATTTCTCTCACTTATCATGGAAGAAAAGGTCAACCGGTTGTTGCCTGACTTTCTCTTTTAGATACAAGATACTTGGAGTACCAACATGCAAATTTGGGTACTGCAGAAGTTACCTTGAATGCAGGGACAGAGTTCATAACTATCTATCCAAATTTTAACATGTCCCTTTTTGACCCATACTTAACCGAAGCACTAAAAATCCAAGTCCAAATTGAAGGTGCCCCCAAAGCCAAAGATTCTATCNTACTTAACTGAAGCACTAAAAATCCAAGTCCAAATTCAAGGTGCCCCACAAGCCAAAGATTCTATCCCAAGCCACTCTTCATCACCAAATGGCGTGGCGGGTCCAAATCATGCCATGGATCTATGCCTTCTCAAAGGAGAAAATGCTTTACTCTTGAATTTTGATTCTACCAAAGGAAACACCATGTGCACCCAAATACCCAGACAAATTTCCAGAGACGAGCTTGCCAAAATTCTTCCTGATTCCTGGATCACAAATTATGAAAAGTTAAGGGAACCAGAAGAACCTCTACAATCTGGTGAACCAACTTTTACCAAAAGAAATGACAAAACAGTTTCCATAATCTTTGACCATTCCCATCTCAAAAAATCCAATTAAACCATCTTTTCTTGTAAAATGATCCAACCCAAAGACACAAACCCTGACCCTGACCCTGAAAGAGAACCTTTCTGGAATATACAAACTATCATGGAAGAACATGACCGGTGTAAACATTTTGACAAAGACGGCAAAAGAGTTTGGTGGGTGAAATGCCCCTTTACGAGAGAGTGCTCTTGGGATCTCGGCTGTGACTGCCAAAACTGTTTTGAAGATCCAAGTGGAGAATATGATGAACACCATCTGCGTCATTGGGAAATATTTGGCCTCAACAAGGCTAAACCAAAATACAAGAAAAAGGGGAAAATTGCAGAAAAGCAATTTCGAGCCAGATATGAAAATAAAGACCCTTCAATTAGCTCATTAAGCCATCCAGGTAAATATGAATTTCTTGTCAGTTACAAGCCCCAAGAATGACCAAAATTACCAAAAAATTTCACTCCAAGTTGGGAAGACAGTGATACCACCCCAAAACCAATACCGCCATCAGCTCGTAACCCAGAGTCCAAAAAGCCACCTTAACCTAAAACTCCATCAACCCAAAAGTCCACTCTCCCACAAATATTCATGTTTAACACTTCAAGTTCCAGCATACCCAAGATTTTTCTCCACTCCAACCTTTTGAAAAAGAAGGTATCAGCCATGCTCCAAAAATCCCCAAGAAAAACATAGTACTACCTTCTGGAGAAAAATTCCCAACAAGTGACATCGAGGCAATAATGAACTGGCAATCAGAAAATTTCATCTGCCAAAATTAAGTGCTCAATAATATTGGAAACACCATAAAAACGTGGCCCATACACAAAACAAGTTAATGAGCAAAGTAGAAACAACTGAGAAAAAGGTGGAGCAGACATCGTCTCAGCATGCAGGACTAATCAAAGTCTTGGAGCTATGATTGGAAAATTTACAGTATGAAATTTGTCCCCCAGGAACTTTACTTTTCCAGTTCTTCCAACAATAACAAAAGGAAACGATTTCAATCAAGGAACAAATCCATCTTTTGAGAAATGACCACTTTGAGTCACAAAAAACCCCATTTTTCCCTTCAAAACCTACCTTCTTCCCCATGTCAACACAAGCATATTCCCCACCAAAACTGGACAACCCCTTTCTACCTTTCCTACCACCTCACAGAATCCTATCTCTTTCACCCAACCTTTAAAACAAGAACCTGAATTCGATATTGAAAAAATGATTTGGGAAAGGAAAGATGCTCTTGCAGCCAAGAAACAAACCAAGAAAAGGCGAAACCAAGGAGAAAGTTAGAAAGGGTCCAACCCAGAAAGTCTGATAATTTCTGATCAGAAAACTCCAGACTTCTATGTCTCCCAGCCAAGAAACTTGTCAGAAGAAGATACCACATGGTCAGAATCTCTAAATTCATCAGACGATGATACAATGGAAGATATCTCTCAATCCATCAATGAATCCACAACAAACTCTTCTGACGAAGACGATCCCCCAATATTTGTGAGCCAGCCAAGAGACCCAAAAATATCTG
Organism: Nicotiana paniculata; assembly: GCA_005239505.1. Taxonomy (NCBI): domain Eukaryota; kingdom Viridiplantae; phylum Streptophyta; class Magnoliopsida; order Solanales; family Solanaceae; genus Nicotiana; species Nicotiana paniculata. The sequence continues at coordinate 103,871 of ML360040.1, read as the reverse complement.
AAGTAGAGGAGGATCAAGAAGTCATGACGGATGAACCAATCCCAGAAAGAAGACATGAACCCATGGCGTCAAAACCAGTTGGAACTGGCTTCAACACTTTCATCTTAAATGACGTCAAGGTTTCAAAATGGCCTCAAAGGATCCAAGACTTCTATACTTGGACGGTGACCAAAAATTTGGTGGAACGAGAAAAGTATATCATCTTGTTAGAACTAACTTCACGGTTCTCAGGAATTCTTAGAGATTGGTGGAATACACTTGGGATTCAAGACAAAAATATTTTTCTTACATCACAGGATTTTGCCTTCAACATCAGAATCCTACATGAAATTTTTTGCGGAGGTACTAGCCAAAGACAGGAGAAAATGCAAAGACAACTCTTCGAGCTGAAGTGTGTGTCACTAGACAGAAATGACATTGACATGCATTTTCAAAAAATGGCAAAGATATACTTTGAAATCGATGGAGACATCAACCTAAAGCAAGCCTTTGTCTCTTCCCTTCCAAAGATGTTGGCAAGCCGAACCATGACCATCATTGAAGAAAAGTTTCAATCAATAACAATCCCACAAGTTGGCTACATCAGGCAAGATATTTTCATAGCATTGGAGAAAATTTGTACAAAGCGCTCAACCCTAAAACTAATTATCCAGCACAATCCAGCGCTTGATAAAGCATGTCGCATATCCGATCTAATCACTGGACCAGGATGTTCCTTCCACACGTCTAGGGGACAGAAAGAATTCAGGAGGTTCAGATGGCCAAGAATTCCAGATGGAAAAGAAAGGTCCAAGAGACGCACAAAATATTTCAGACGTAGAAGACCGGGAAATTTTCACAAGAAGAACAGATGCTTTATTTGCCACAAGATTGGACATTTCGCAAAAAATTATCCCCAATCGATAAGATCTGTCAAACTCCTTGAAGTGATTGAAGATTACACTGGCATTCATCTTGTAAAAGAGGAGGACCTTGAATCCATATTCTCAGTGGATGATGAACCTAGTGAAGAAACTTTATTCTCCCTTGATATCAATGAAGATCAAGGCAATGAGCACTACCAAATTTCAGAACCTGTGATCGAAGCTCGAGAGGAAATCAATGCTCTCGTAGTCATTCCTTAAGTAGAACTCAAAGTCTATTCATCCAAACAGGATAAATCAACTCGAGTTATTTCTTTCATTGACACTGGAGTTGCTTCTTCACTCATAAATCGTGCAGTTCTCCCTAAAGATCAATGGGTGCCGCACTTTAAGGATTTTAAAACTGAATCAAATGGAATCTTGACTACCACCGTCATCACAAAGCATCTAGTCACAATTGACTTCTTTAGAGGATTGAAGTATAGAACCAAGCTGATAAGGTCGGATATACCAGTAAAAGATCTTATTCTTGCATTCGAAATTTATAGACAACTTAGAGATCAACTCCGCATCAAGGCTAACGGATAGCTTTTAAGAAGCAGTTCAAACCTTATTATGAGATTCCAAGGCTATTCCAAATCACCAAAGACGAACAAATCAAGGAGATAGAGCAAAATCTCATTGAAAACTCATGTTTTGAATTCCACAAGGATTTTATGAAGAAAGGGAAAAGCCCGTTATGGAAAAACGAAGAGTTTTTTATCAAGCTCCCTTTCAAGAAGAATGAAAACATCAATCCAACAAAAGCCAGTCATTCAGGCATGAATCCAGATCATCTTCATCTCTCAAAGAAAGAATGCGAAGAACTTTTTTAATTTGATCTAATAGAGCCATCAGATTCACAATGGGCATGTGAAGCATTTTATGTCAACAAAAGAGCTGAGTAGACAAGAGGAAAACTCAGGTTAGTCATTAATTACCAGCCACTTAACCATTTCCTCCAAGATGATAAATTCTCTATCCCAAATAAACTCTCTCTTTTCTCCCACTTAACCAAGGCCAAATATTTTTTCAAATTTCATTTAAAATCTGGATTTTGGCAATTGGGAATCCACCCTGAAGAAAGACCCAAAACGGGATTTTGCATCCCGGATCATCACTTCCAATGGAAAGTCATGCCCTTCGGGTTGAAAACTGCACCCTCCTTGTTCCAAAAATCCATGGTAAAAATATTCCAGCCCATCATCCATACCTCTTTAGTTTACATTGATGACATCCTGTTATTTAGTGTTACATTGGATGAACATGTCAACTTGCTTCGCCAGTTTGAGGCATTAATAACACACTATGGGATCATACTTTCAGCAAAAAAGATGGTTCTTGCTCAAAAAGAAATTAATTTTCTTGGAATGCATTTTGTCCAAGGTGCATACAGTCCAGGACCACATATATGTCAAGAACTACTCAAGTTTCCAGATACCAGCTTCACAACAAAGCAGAGCCAACAGTTCTTGGGTATAGTAAATTATGTGAGAGATTTCATCCCGAATATCTCTACATACATTTCTCCGCTCACAGAAATGCTCAAGAAAAATGCTCCATCATGGGGAAAGAAAAAAGATGAAGCAGTAAGCGAAATAAAGGAGATTTCTAAAAATGTCAAGTCCCTCTACATCCCTTCTGACGGTAAGATGATACTGCAAACTGATGAAAGCAACGAATACTGGAGTGTCGTTCTATTTGAAGAAAAAGATGGTCTGAGAAAGGTATGCAGATATGCTAGCGGAAAGTTCAAGGATGCTGAGCAACATTACCTCTCCAACTTCAAGAAAATTCTTGCAGTAAAGAATGGAATCAAGAAATTTAATTTTTTCCTGATTCACACAGAATTTCTGATAGAAATGGATATGAAGGCCTTCCCAAAGATGATCCAGATAAATGCGAAGATTATTCCCAATCCTCAGATTCTCAAATGGGCCCAATGGTTCTCTCCATACAAGATTCAAGTCAAGCACCTGAAAGGAAAAAATAATATTCTCGCAGATTATCTGTCTCGGCCGGAAGAATTCTCAAAGAGATTTACCGCAGGAAAACTGAAGTCAAAGCAAAAGCTAATCAGCCACATCTTCATACTTTCAAATATACCAGGAAGAAGTTCATTGAAGCCAACAGATATCCACCAGAGTTATTCAGCCGCATGGATCTCTTTGATCCGTCAATTATTATAGAAAGAAGAACTTATTATGAGCTCCATGTTTTTCGACAACATGGAGGGTCTATTCTCAAGCCTTATGGGGTCAATCCAGAATATCCATTCTGCCATATATTCATAGCACAAGCCAAGGATTTTCCTAAAGAATTATTATGATTTTTCTGGTACCTATGCAATAAGTACTACATTTTTATGGCATTCAAGTGCAACGTCTTCAAAGATTTTGAAAACATTGAACCAGCTCTTAAAGTATTTTTAATATGGTCCAACCCTAGGAGATATTGGATAAAAAATTTCAATGATTCCTACAACGCAAAGGTATTCATGTTTTATAGGCCAGTGAAGATTATTAACGAAAAAATCTAGGCACAAGCAGAGTCGTCATTCTGGTGGAAATTTCCCGTGTCCATTTTATCCATGGAAGAAGAATATAGTGAAGCACATATAATTATCTTCCAACAAAATAGGTGCATCCCGAGAGAAATGTGGCCAAAAGATTGGGCAAGCTGGAATTATACCAGCACTCATCCTCACTAGGAAAAAGTCAGAGAAGCAGCAAAGGAATATCAAACTCCGTATGATATCATCCGGGGATAAATCACTCATGACATCTCCAGATTAAGGTTGCGGATCACATCCCTCAATCCAAAAGAGAAGGAACATAGAGAAGAAGAATCGTCGAGTTCCGGGCATTACTACACAAGATCTTTGAAAAGATGCCTAGAAGACAAATCGAGAAAATCAATGGAAGATAATCATCCTTGTTAAAATCTCATTATAATCTTACATTACCTGCCAAAAACCCTCTAAAAAATCATCTACCTATGCCAAGACAAAATTTCACATCCTTCCAGACGATCTGGGTCCCGCTTTCACATGCCTCTTCATGCCCCTTCATATGCAGCACACTATTTTCACACGTTTCCACAAATTTTCACATGCTAAACCATGTGTATTTCACCTGTTTCACACGTTTTCAGTAGTTTTTAGTGGCTTTGCCTAAAAGTCCTTCATATTTAAAAAGGGGCCCACTTGTAGATAGGTTTTCCATGTAAGATAGGTTTATTTTAATGTAAGTTTGTTCTGTAATGACCTCCTAGTCCTATATAAATGTGGTCTTGTAGTAGTTGTAAAATTATCTTGTAACCTTTGTAAATATTTATGATATACTACATATGAGTTCCTTCTAAATTTGCTTCTTGTTCTTTCTTTCGAATGGATGGAAAGGTCGGTCCATGTATGAAAATAGAGTAAGAATACTCTAAGAAAGTTAGTTTGTTGTAGTAAGAATGTTTTTTGAGTTATAACAGTTAATGTTGGTTATAGTACAAAAAATTTCTGAGTTGTGTAGCTTGGCAAGCCGTCCCTTAGTGTAGCTTGGCAATAGCAAGTCCTTTTGTAGGAAAACTTTTGTATCTATGATATAGTTTGCTTTCTTGGAGCCTCTTGCTCTGTTCTCTATACTGTTGTATATATAGTTTGCTTTCTTGGAGCCTCTTGCTCTGTTCTCTGTACTGTGGTATCAGAGCCAGCACATCCTTTCCGAGGGAGGAACAATTTACTAAATATGTCTGAGTCGTTTCCATCATCCTCTTCCCTAGCAAAAATGAATATGTCTCCTACTCTATATAAAACCTTGTCCAAAAAATATGATTACCTCTATGAAGTCCATATCTTACCCGATGAACAGAAAGTATCTTCCACTAAACTGCCCCTAATAAACCCTTACTCAGCTTTTGCCAAAAAATCATTTGCACCATGGACCCAAATCCGTTCCTTAGTCCAACACAAACCAAAAGGAGTCAAAGAATATGTTGCTGCCTCAAAACTTGACCAGCATCCTATTCTTGCTACTCGAGAGGAACAATTTATTACCCTCCAAATTCCAGATGATTTACCCAGACAATGGAGAGATCACGGTTTCACCCATATCCATTTTAGTGCTATCTGAATTACTCTCACTTATCATGGAAGAAAAGGTCAACCTGTTGTTGCCCGACTTTCTCTTCTAGATACAAGATACTTGGAGTACCAACATGAAACTTTGGGTACTGCAGAAGTTACCTTGAATGTAGGGACATTGTTCATAATTATCTATCCAAATTTTAACATGTCCCTTTTTTACCCATACTTAACCGAAGCACTAAAAATCCAAGTCCAAATTCAAAGTTCCCCACAAGCCAGNATACTTAACTGAAGCACTAAAAATCCAAGTCCAAATTCAAGGTGCCCCACAAGCCAAAGATTCTATCCAAGACACTCTTCATCACCAAATGGCGTGGCGGGTCCAAAATCATGCCATGGATCTATGTCTTCCCAGAGTAGAAAATGCCTTCCTCTTGAATATTGATGCTACCAAAGGAAACACCATGTGCACCCAAATACCCAGACAAATTTCCTAATATGAGCTTGTCAAAATTCTTCCTGATTCTTGAATCACAAATTATGAAAAGTTAAGGGAACTAGAAGAACCTCTACAATCTGGTGAACCAACTTTTACCAAAAGAAATGACAAAACAGTTTCCTTAAGCTTTGACCATTCCCATCTCAAAAAATCCAATAAAACCATCTTTTCTTGCCACATGGTCCAACCCAAAGACACAAACCCTGACCCTGAACCTAAAAGAGAAACTTTCTGGAATATACAAATTATCATGGAAGAACATGACTGGTGTAAAAATTTTGACAAAGACGGCAAAAGAGTTTGGTGGTTCAAATGCCCCTTTACGGGACACTGCTCTTGGGATCTCGGTTGCGACTGCCAAGACTGTTTTAAATATCCAAGTGGAGAATATGATGAACACCACCTGCGTCATTTGGAAATATTTGGCCTCAACAAGGCTAAACCAAAATCCAAGAAAAAGGGGAAAACTACAGAAAAGCAATTTCGAGCCAGATATGAAAATCTGATGATTTCTGATCAGAAAACTCCAGACCTTCTATGTATCCTAGCCAAGAAACTTGTCAGAAGGAGATACCACATGGTCAGAATCTCTAAATTCATCAAACAATGATACAATGGAAGATAGCTCTCAATCCACCAATGAATCCACAACAAAATCTTCTGACGAAGACGATCCCCCAATATTTGTGAGCCAGCCAAGAGACCTAGAAATATCTGAAGTAGAGGAGGATTAAAAATGCATGACGGATGAACCAATCCCAGAAAGAAGACATGAACCCGTGGCGTCAAAACAAGTTGGAACTGGCTTCCACACTTTCACCTTAGATGACATCAAGGTTTCAAAATGGCCTCAAAGGATCCAAGACTTCTATACTTGGATGGTGACCAAAAATTTGGTGGAGCGAGAAAAGTATATCATCCTGTTAGAACTAACTTCACGGTTCTCAGGAATTCTTAGAGATTGGTGGAATTCACTTTGGATTCAAGAAAAAAAATATTTTTCTTACATCCCAAGATTTTGCCTTTAACATCAGAATCCTACATGAAGTTTTCTGCGGAGGTACTAACCAAAGACAGGAGAAAATGCGAAGACAACTCTTCGAGATGAAGTGTGTGTCACTCGACAGAAATGACATTGACAGGAATTTTCAAAAAATGGCAAATATATACTTTGAAATCGGTGGAGACATCAACCTAAAGCAAGCCTTTGTCTCTTCCCTTCCAAAGATGTTGGCAAGCCGACCAAGAGCATCATTGAAGAAAAATTTCCATAAATAACAATCCCACAAGTCGGCTACATTAGGCAAGCTATTTTTGTAGCATTGGAGGAAATTTGTACAAAGCGCTCAGCCCTAAAAAAAATTATCCAGCCCTTGAATAAGCATGTCGCAGATCCGATCTAATCACTGGATCAGGATGTTCCTGCCACACGTCTAGGCGACAGAAAGAATTCAAGAGGTTCAGTTGTCCAAGAATTAAAGATTAAAAACCAAGGTCCAAGAGACGCACAAAATATGTCTGACATAGAAGGCCAGGAAATTTTCACAAGAAGAACTGATGCTTTATTTGCCACAAGATTGGATATTTCGCAAAAAAATTGTCCCCAATCGAGAAGATCAGACTCCTTGAAGAGATTGAATATTACACTAGCATTCATCTCGGAAGAGAGGAGGACCTTGAATCCATATTCTCAGTGGATGATCAACCTAGTGAAGAAAATTTATTCTCCGTTGATATCTATGAAGATCAAGGCAATGAGCACTACCAAGTTTTAGAACCAGTGATCAAAGCTCAAGAGGAGATCAATGCTATCGTAGTCATTCCTCAAGTAGAACTCAAAGTCTATTCATCCAAATGGGATAAACCAACTTGAGTTATTGCTTTATTCGACACTGGAGCTGCTTCTTCACTCATAAATCCTGCAAATCTCCCTGAAGATCAATGGGTGCCGCACTTTAAGGATTTTAATACTGCATCAAATGGAATTCTGACTACCACCGTCATCACAAAGCATCCGGTCACAATTGAGTTCTTTCCAGGATTGAAGTACATAACCAAGCTGATAGGGTCGGATGTACCAGGAAAATATCTTATTTTTGGATTCGACATTTACAGACAACTTAGAGATCAACTCCAGATCAAGGCTAACAGGATAGCTTTTAAGAAGCAGTTCAAACCTTATTATGAGATTCCAAGGCTATTCTAAATCACCAACGACGAACAAATAAAGGAGATTGAGCAAAATCTCATTGAAAACTCATGTGCTGAATCCCACAAGGATTTCATGAAGAAAGGGAAAAGCCCGTTATGGAAAAACAAAGAGTTTTTTATCAAGCTCCCTTTCAAGAAGAATGAAAACTTCAATCCAACAAAAGCCAGTCATTCAGGCATGAATCCAGATCTTTTTCAGCTTGCAAAGAAAGAATGCGAAGAACTTTTGGAATTTTATCTAATAGAGCCATAGGATTCACAATGGGCATGCGAAGCATTTTATGTCAACAAAAGAGCTGAGAAGACAAGAGGAAAACTCAGGTTAGTCATTAATTACCAGCCACTTAACCATTTCCTCCAAGATGATAAATTCCCTATCCCAAATAAACTCACTCTTTTCTCCCACTTAGCCAAGGCCAAATATTTTTCAAAATTTGATTTAAAATCTGGATTTTGGCAATTGGGAATCCACCCTGAAGAAAGACCCAAAACGGAATTTTGCATCCCCAATCATCACTTCCAATGGAAACTCATGCCCTTCGGGTTGAAAACTGCACCCTCCTTGTTCCAAAAATCCATGATAAGAATATTCCAGCCCATCCTCCATACCCCTTTAGTTTACATTGATGACATCCTGTTATTTAGTGTTACATTGGAGGAATATGTCAACTTGCTTCGTCAGCTTGAGGCATTAATAACATACTATGGGATCATGCTTTCTGCAAAAAAGATAGTTCTTTCTCAACAAGAGATTGATTTTCTTGGAATGCATTTTGTCCAAGGTGCTTATAGTCCAGGACCACATGTATGTCAAGAACTACTCAAGTTTCCAGATACCAGCTTCACAACAAAGCAGACCCAACAATTTTTGGGTATAGTATATTATGTGAGAGATTTCATCCCGAATATCTCTACATACATTTCTCCGCTCACAGAAATGCTCAAGAAAAATGCTCCATCATGGGAAAAGAAACAAGATGAAGTAGTTAGCGAAATAAAGGAGATTTCTAAAAATGTCAAGTCCCTCTACATCCCTTCTAACGGTAAGAAGATACTACAAACTGATGCCAGCAACGAATACTAGAATGCCGTTCTATTTGAAGAAAAAGATGGTCTGAGAAAGATATGCGAATATGCTAGCGGAAAATTCAAGGATGTTGAGCAACATTACCACTCCACCTTCAAGGAAATTCTTGCAGTAAAGAATGGAATCAAGAAATTCAATTTTTTCCTAATTCACACAGAATTTCTGATAGAAATGGATATGAAGGCCTTCCCAAAGATGATCCAGATAAATGCGAAGACTATTCCCAATCCTCATATTCTGAGATGGGCCCAATGGTTCTCTCCATACAAGTTTTAAGTCAAGCACCTGAAAGGAAAAGATAATATTCTCGCAGATTTTCTGTCTTGGCCGGAAGAATTCTCAAAGAGATTTACCGCAGGAAAACTGAAGTCAAAGCAAAAGCTAATCAGCCACATCTTCCTGCTTTCAAATATACCAGGAACAAGTTCATTGAAGCCAACAGATCATCCACCAGAGTTATTCAGCTTCATGGATCCCTTTTATCCGTCAATTATTATGGAAAGAAGAACTTATTATGAGCTCCAATTTTTCCGACACCATGAAGGGTCCATTCTCAAGCCTTATGGGGTCAATCCAGAATATTCATTCTGCCATATATTCATAGCACAAGCCAAGGATTTTCCACAAAAATTATTATGGTTTTTCTGGTACCTATGCCATAAGTACTACATTTTCATGGAATTCAAGTGCAACGTCTTCAAAGATTTTGACAACATTGAACCAGCTCTTAAAGTATTTTTACTATGGTTCAAGCCTAGGAGATATTGGATATAATGTTCCAACGATTCCTACAACGCAAAGGTATTCATGTTTCATAGGCCAATGAAGATTATTAACGGAAAAGTTCAGGCACAAGCAGAGTCGTCATTCTGGTGGAAATTTCCCGTGTCCATTTTATCCATGGAAGAAGAATATAGTGAAGCACAAAGAATTATCTTCCAGCAAAATAGGTGCATCTCGAGAGAAATATGGCCAAAAGATTGGGCAAACTGGAATTATACCAGCACTCATCCTCACTAGGAAAAAGTCAGAGAAGCAGCAAAGGATTATTAAACTCCATATGAAATCATCTGGGAAACAATCACACATGACATCTCCAGATTAAGGTTGCGGATCACATCCCTCAATCCAAAAGAGAAGGAACATAAAAAAGAAGAACCGTCGAGTTCCAGTCATTAATACACAAGATCTTTGAAAGGGTTCCTAGAAGACAAACAGAGAAAATTAATGGAAGATAATCATCCTTGTTAATCTCACCATAATCTCACATTACCTGCCAAAAAACCCTAAAAGATCATCTACCCATGCCAAGACAAATTCCACATCCTTCCAAACCATCTGGGTCCCACTTTCACATGCTTCCAGATGCCTCCACATGCCCCGTCACATGCACCACACTATTTCACATGCTTCCACATGTTCCCACAAACTTTCACATGCTAAACCATGTGTATTTCACCCGTTTCACATATTTTCAGCAGTTTTTAGTGTCTTTGCCTAAAGGTCCTTCACATGTAAAAAGAGGCCCACATGTAGATAGGTTTTCCATGTAAGATAGGTTTATTTTAATGTAAGTTTGTCTTGTAATGACCTCATAGTCCTATATAAAGGAGGTCTTGTAGTAGTTGTAGGATTATCTTGTATCCTTTGTAAATCTTTGTGATATACTACATATGAGTTCCTTCTAAATTTCCTTCTTGATATTTCTTTTAAATGGATGGAAAGGCCGGTCCATGTATGAAAATAGAGTAAGAATACTCTAAGAAAGTTAGCTTGTTGTAGTACGATTGTTTTATGAGTTATAACAGTTAATGTTGGTTATAGTACAAAAGTTTTCTGAGTTGTATAGCTTGGCAAGTTGTCCCTTATGGGTTGTATGAAGCCAGCCCCTTTGTAGGAAAACTTTTGCGACTATAAGCAAATTAACTGTTAGTGTAGCTTGGCAATAGCCAGCCCTTTTTGTAGGAAAACTTTCGTACCTATGATATAGTTTGCTTTCTTGGAGCCTCTTGCTCTGTTCTCTATACTGATGGAGCCTTCTCTTGTTATGTTTTATCATTCCTGTCTATTATCTTTTAGACATTAGTTCTTAGATAGTTCTTTATTTTCAACTAGATGCTCGTGCACTTATCACACCGAGTTTTGGGAATTCTGGTTGACACTCATGGGTTTTGATTATTTAATTCACTATCTTATTTTCACATTTAGTTTATGCTTTACAGTGCTATGCTCACTTATTATTTGTTTCCTTATTAAAAAAATCAAAGACTTTAAAAATATTAAAATGAGCAATTAAATGGATAGTTCACCATTGGCTTGCCTAGCGGCGACATTGGGCGCCATCACGGCCTATCATGAAAATTGGATTGTGACAACTTGGTATCAGAGCTCTAGGTTCACATATGTTTCACAAGTCATGAGAGGTCATAATAGAGTCTTACGGATCTGTGCGGAGACGTCTGTACTTATCTTTGAGAGGCTATACGTCCGTTTCTCCCATCGTACCACAAGCGGATCTAGTGGAGGATCCTATCATTGAGGAGCAAGGCGAGCTGCCTGAAACTGAGTCGGCCCATGAAAATTTCACGTCTGCATCGGGATTTTAAGAGGTCATGGGCCTTATGTTGCGGTTTTATGGATTCTACGATGCATGCTGGTTTATTTCCAGCGGACCCAGCCATATCTCAGGCGGGAGGGGGAGAACAGACCTCTACTGCTCAGGCTCCAAGGCACACAGTTATCATATATCAAACCCCATGTGCATTACCTTTGGGCGGAGTCCAGTCGGTTGCAGCAGTTGTACTAGAGCCTAGACCAGATGTGGTCGTCGAGCCGCATAAGCAGTTGGATAGATGGACCAGACTGCATCCTCTTGCCTTTGGCGGTGAGTGCGACATTAGGACCCCCAGGATTTTATTAACCATTGCAGAGACAGGTTGCACAACATGAGAGTATTGAAGTCCAACGGGGTGGACTTTACCACATTTTAGTTTGAGGGTAGGGCCCGTAGATGGTGGCAGGCCTATCTTCTTAGCAGACCAGTGGGTTTGCCTCCCTTGACTTGGGATCACTTCACACATCTCTTTATGGAGAGATATATTCCACACTCTTAGAGGAAAGATCTACGGAGTCAGTTCGAGCAGCTTTAGCAGGGTCAGATGTTTGTGACCGATTATAAGGCAAGATTCTCTAAGGGTCCCACCATGTACTTATGATACTCCCTACCAATGTACAGAGAGTGCAGAGGTTTATTGCGGGATTGCATTATGGTATTCAGGCTACTTTGGCCCGAGAGGTGGAGATAGGGACTCCTTACGAGTAGGTTGTGGAGATAGCTCAGTAGATCGAGGGTATCTGCAACCAGGGTCGATTGTATACAACGGGGGAGAAGAGGCCTCGGCATTCTAGAGGATTTAGCGGCGCCCCGTGTAGGGGAAAAGGTCAGTTCATGAGGGACCAGTCCAGCAAACCCACTTATTCAGCATCACCGCCTTCTCGAGGTGAACCAGTGCGGCCCTATTCAGTGCCATTTCAGAGAGCTCTTACCGTCCACCAACTATTCAGGGTTCTTCAAGCAGGTATTCAGGTCCCCAGGGTCAGACTCAGGGTCAGTCATCTTCTGCACACTATGAGTATGGGAAGCTTGGTCACACAAAGAGATATTACCCCAGGTTTGTGGGCAAGGAAGTGCAGTAGGGCCATCAGCCCATGATTACTGCACCAGTTGCCGCACCAGCCGATCGTCCTGCCATAGGCGGAGGGAAGGTGGGTAGGGATCTCCCTAGAGGTGGAGGCCTGTCAGGTGATGCTCCAGCTAGACTAAATGTAGTAGCCTCAGATGTCGTGATCACATATATTATTTCTATCTACGCTAGGGATGCCTCATTATTATTTGATCTAGGGTCTACATATTCATATTTTCTTATCTGTTTTCTCATTATTTGGATGTCTCTCGTGACTCTTTAGGTGCTCATGTATATGTGTCCACGTTAGTGGGCGATTCTGTTATTGTGGATCGGGTTTACTGGTCCTGTATTATGACTTTCTCTGGTTATAAGACCAGAGCGGGTCTTCTGTTGCTCGACATGACCGACTTTTACGTCATCCTGGGCATGGATCGGTTGTCTCCGTATAACACCATTCTTGATTTCCATGCCAAGACGATTACCTTAGCGATACCAGAGTTGCCTAGATTGGAGTGGATGGGTTCATCTACCAGTGCATCTAGCCGGGTTATCTCTTTCTTGAAGGCCCAACACATGGTTGAGAAGGGTTGTTTGGCTTATCTGTCTTATGTTCGGGATACTGTTGCAGAGACTCCTACGATTGATTCAGTGCACGTGATGAGAGAGTTCCCCGATGTGTTTCCTTCTGATCTACCAGGCATGCCACCGAATTGTGATATTGATTTCTGTATTGATTTTGTGCCAAGTACCCAACCTATCTCTAATCCACTGTATTGCATGGCTCTGAAAGAGTTGAAATAATAGCTTGAAGAGTTTCTAGTAAAGGGTTTCATCAAGTCGTGTGTGTCTCCTTGGGGTGCACCAGTGTTATTTGTGAAAAAGAAGGATGGGAGTATGCAGATGTGCATTGATTACGGCCAGTTGAATAAATTTACCATTAAGAACAAGTACCCTTTACCGCATATTGATGATTTGTTTGACCATTTTCAGGGTGCCAGGGTTTTCTCTATGATCGATTGAGATCTGGGTATCATCAGTTGAAGATTCATGCTTCCGATGTTCCAAAGACAATTTTTAGACTAGATATGGACACTATGAGTTTCTAGTGATGTCTTTCGGCTTAACCAACACCCTGACGGTATTTATGGATTTGATGAACCGGGTGTTCAGGCCATATCTTGACTCATTTGTCATTGTTTCATTGACGACATATTGATCTACTCGCATAGTATGGAGGAGCCCGAGCAGCATTTGAGAGTTGTGCTTCAGACCTTGCGGGAATATAAGCTCTATGCTACGTTCTCCAAGTGTGAGTTCTGGTTAGATTCTGTGGAATTCTTGGGGCATGCTGCATCACGTGAGGGTATTAAGGTGGATCCTAGGAAGATCGAGGCAGTCCAGAGTTTGCCTCGTCCTACCACAACGACCAAGATCAAGAGTTGCTTAGGGTAATAGGTTATTATCCTTGGTTTGTGGAGGGCTTGTAATCTATTGCAGCACCTTTGACTAGATTGATCTAGAAGGGTGCTCCATTCTGATGGTCCGACGATTGTGAGGCGAGCTTTCTAGAGCTGAAGACCGCACTGACTACAGCACTAATGTTAGTGTTACCTTCCGGTTCAGGGATGTATATTGTGTATTGTGAAGTTGCACGCGTTGGCATGGGTTTTGTATTGATGCAGGAGGGACGAGTTATTGCATATGCTTCACGTTAGCTGAAGCCCCACAAGAAGGATTAACTCATACATGATTTAGAACTGGCTGCGATAGTTCATGCTCTTAAGATATGGAGGCATTATCGTTATGGGGTGTCATGTGAGGTTTACACCAATCATAGTAGTTTGCAGCATTTGTTTAAGCAGAGGGATCTTAATTTGAGGCAGGATGGCTTGAGTTATTAAAGGACTATGATATTACCATCCTTTACAATCCGGGCAAGGTGAATATGCTTACGGATGCCTTGAGCAGAAAGGCTGAGAATATGGGTAGTTTTGCATTTATTACAGCAGATGAGAGGCCATTGGCTTTGCACATGGTGTCCTTAGCTAACAGACTTGTGAGGTTAGATCGGTCAAGTTCTTGCATGTGTTGTGGCTCAGTCTTCATTATTTGAGTGGATCAAGGCTCGTCGGTACAATGATCCACACTTGCTAGTTCTTAGAGTACCGACACTACGGGGTGGTGCCAAGGAGGTTACTATTAGTGAGTATGGTGTTCTACGAATCTAGGGTCGCCTATGTGTTCCTAATGTTGATGGCTTGAGGGAGAAGATTCTAGAGGAGGCACACAGTTCTCGATATTCCATTCGTCCAGGTTTTACGAAGATGTATCGTGAACTGAGGAAACATTATCGATAGCGGCGAATGAACAAGGAAATAGTTGAGAATTTAGTGAGGTGTTTAAATTTCCAGCAGGTTAAATATGAGCACCAGAGGCCAGGTGGCCTACTCAGTAGATGGTTATACCGGAGTGGAAATGGGGGTGGATCACTATGGACTTTGTAGTTGGGTTGCTGCAGACGTTGAGGAAGTTTGATGCTTTTTGGGTCATTGTCGACAGGCTGACAAAGTCGACACACTTTATTTTGACTGTGACTATGTACTCTTCAGAGAGATTGGCCTAGATTTACATTCAGGAGATTGTTTGGTTGCATGGTGTGCCTGTTTCCATCATTTCAGATACAGGTCCTCAATTCACTTTGCATTTCTGGAGAGCAGTACAGAGTGAGTTGGGCACCCGAGTAGAGCTCAGCACAACCTTTCATCTGCAGACCGACGGGCTGGCAGAGCGGACAGTTCAGATTCGGGAGGATATGCTCAAAGCGTGTGTAATTGACTTCGGAGGGAAGTGGGCTGGATTCATGCCTTTGGCCGAGTTTTCTTATAACAATATTTATTAGTCCAACATCGAGATGGATCCACTTGAGGCTTTATATGGTCGGTGATGTCGTTCGCCAATCGGAGGGTTTGAGCCCGGCGAGGCTAGGTTATATGGAACTGATTTAGTGAAGGATTCCTTGGAGAAGGTAAAGTTGATTCACGAGCGGCTTTGCGCAGCACAGAGCAGACAAAAGAGTTACGTGGATCAGAAGGCACATGATTTATCATTTATGGCGGGCGACAAGGTTCTCTTGAAAGTCTCATTGATGAAGGGTATCATGAGGTTCGGGAAGACGGGCAAGCTGAGTTTGAGGTTTATTGGCCCATTTGAGGTGTTCAGGCGAGTTGGTAAGGTTGCTTATGAGCATTCTTTGCCTCCCACTCTATCGGGAGTTCATCCGGTCTTCCATGTGTCTATGCTCCGAAAATACCATGCCGACAGGTCGCATGTGTTAGATCACAATACGGTTCAGCTAGATGAGAGATTGGGTTAGGAGGAGGAGCCAGTTGTTATTGTTTCCAAGCAGGTTTGCCAGTTAAGGTCCAAGAAGATTTCTACGGTAAAGGTCTAGTGGAGGGGTCAACCAGTCGAGGAAGCGACTTGGGGGGCCGAGGAGGACATGAGGAGCAGCTATCCACACTTATTCAGCACTCCATGTATGATTCTAGACCCGTTCGAGGACAAACGTTTGTTTTAGAGATGGAGAATGAAATGACCCGACTTGTCATTTTTCTTTCTTAATCTACATGACCCTAATTAAGACTCCCTGTATGTGTTGTTACCGTTTTATGACTTGTGGGGATGGTTGGTTTAGGTTTGAAAGGGTTCGCGTTGAAATTAGAAGACTTAGTTCCTTAATAGTGGCCTATGATGGCCAAGTTTGACTTGAGTCAATATTTTTAGTAAACCACCTCGAAATCAGGATTTAATGGTTCCAATAGGTTCGTATGGTAATTTTGGACTTGGGTGTGTGTTCAGATCGGGTTTCGGGTTATCCGGGGGCATTTCGGTGCTTAAAATTGAAAGTTAGTTCATTGAAGGTTTTCTAGTCCTTTGAATTTGGTTTGGAGTAGACTTTGGAGATAATGAGGTCCATTTAAGATTTCGAGCCTAAGAATAGTTCCTTATGATGATTTATGACTTGTACGCAAAATTTGGTGTCATTTCGAGCAGTCTAAGTATGATTCGACGCATTCGGAGCTAGTTGAGAAGTTTGAAGTTCATAAGTTGATTCATTTTGGTTTTGAGGTGCGATTCTTAGTTTCATTATTGTTCTGTGTGTTCTGAGAGTTCGAGCAGGTCCGTATTATTCTTATGGACTTGTTGGTGCATTTGGACGGGGTTCCGGAGGGCTTGGGTGTGTTTCAGACCACCCGGAGCTAAGTAAAAAATTATAGAAAATGTTGTCCTAGTTTCCTTCTCCGCGAACACGGAAGGACACTCGCGTTCGTGATGAAGGATTTGGGGACTGGGTGATTTTTTTCTTCACGTTAGCGAAGTAGGGGTCGCGTTCGCAGAGGCTTGGGACCATTGGGCTTCGCGTTGGCGGTTGACTCATTTTGTTCGCGTAGAAGACCTGGGCCTGGGAACTCAATTGTCTTTCGCGTTCGCGAGTGGATGCACGCGTTTGAGATGAGAGGGTGAATCAGTGCATCACGTTCACGAGTGGCTTCTCGCGATCACGGAGAAGATTTCCTGGGTTCGTGAGTTTTGCCTTCGCGATCGCGTAGGAGGCTAATCTGGGCAATGACTTAATAAAAATAAAAAATTTGTCTATTTTGTTCATTTCTTTCATTTGTTGGTCAATTTTAGAGCTTTTTGGAGAGGGGTTTTTCACCTATCTATTGAAGGTAAGTGATTTCTATACAGTGTAAGTTAAATAAATAGATTATAGGTAGATTTTAACATGTAAAATGTGAGAATTTTAGGAGTTTGTTGAAAAACCTAGATTTTGATAAAAATAATATTTGACCACGAAAATGGTTATGGAATTGAGTAGAAATTATATATTTATGTTCATAAGGTTATGGGTAACGATTATTTACAAAAAATTCGGAATCTGAGCACGTGGGCCCAGGGGGTGAACTTTAGAAATCTTCCAAATTGGATTGCTAATTACCCTGATAGTTAAATTAGGAGTTTTTGAGCAATTATTGATTAGTTTGTACAACCTTTGGCTAGTTTGGGATTGTTCGGCACCGACTTGAGGCTTTCAGAGTGATTTGTGGAACGGAAAGTGGACTTGGGAACGAGGTAAGTCTCTTGCCTAATCTTGTAATAGGGAATTAACCCCATAGGTATTTAAATTGTTATTTACTACTAATTGTGGGAGCTATGTATGCACGAAGTGACAAGAGTCCGCCTGTAGCTAAAATTCATGTTATGTCCGGATAGACATAGGCCTTTATTATGCTATTACTTGCACTATTTGAACTCAACTTTCTAGTTTAATTGCTTGTAGTATTAAGAAAAACTTGGTTAAAGGTTATGCTAAATCGAGCTTCAATACTTAGAGATTTGGCGGAATGTTTAATTATTGATGGAAATTTATATTCTTTTATGGCTTACCTCGGAGTTGTAAATACACAATTCGTAATCAGAAGAGTTTCCTTATTCCTGTGGATCGAATGTTACACCCCATATTTTCGTACATGAAAGTACGCCATAAGTAAATTGATATAATCTCGAAAATGAGATGTTACATCCCACATTTTTCGTACGTTAAAGTTTTAAGTTATGTAGGCTCGGGAATGAGATTATTTTTAAGGTTATAAGTATTTATGCTATTTATAACAGGCGATAGTTAAGTGTCGTGAAGGTTAAAGGTAAACGAACCAAAGAAAATGAGGTTCATTGAAGGTTGTCAATTTAGGATAAAATACGGTCCGAGCTATAATACCCGGTATTTGTAGACTAGTGTCACACAAGGTACCACATGACCATGATAGTAGGGTATATAAAGTGTGTTAAAAGTGAGTAATATTTTAAGCAATTTAAGAAAATTCTTAATTATATGGATAATTGGGTAATTAATGATATTTGGGGGAAGATTATCTAATTAATTATAACATTTTGATAAGCCTAATCCCCCCCCCCCCAACGTGGCAAAAAACCACCCCAAATTAATGACTCTTAAGTTATTATGGTAAGGTGGATTTAGAGGGTTATGTGGCTAAGCCACCACATGAAGTGGGGCCCACGCCCATTCAATTCTAAGACCTATCTAATTCAAAGAGAGGTGCATATATCAAATTTTAAGTATGGATCTTCATCAATTCAAATAAAATTTCTTAGCTTCCTAGCAACGTGAGATTTTCCAATTTTAAGGGAGTACCGTGCAATCTTTCTCAAGAATATCATACGGATTTTTTTCTACTCCAATCATGTCGTCACGTGTTTTGTCGCGATTGTCGTGTGTTAGAGGGGTTGTCAAGAGAACCGGCTAAAGTATGTTAAGGTTATCCCTTCTTTCCTTTTTGCATGACCCATACGATACAAACGAAAAGAGCAAATGCACAACTTTCATAAATGACTCTATTTATAGAAATGCTAGAGGTGCCTATGTTATTGATTCCCCATGTGTCCTATTATTCTATCATCTGTTCATGGGTCTCAAAAAATACGTAAGTTGATGAAGTCTTCATGATATTAATCAAAGGCGTATTGATCTTACATGTTGACTCTTTTACTCCATGTTCCTCTCATGTCTTTTATTTACTGATTTTCATTCCTTACATATTCGGTACATTATTTGTACTGACGTCCCTTTTGCCTGGGGACACTGCGTTTCATGCCCACAGGTTCCGATAGACAGGTTGAGAGTCCTCCAAGTATGCTATCAGCTCAGCGGAAGATGTTGGTGCGCTCCATTTGCTCCGGAGTTGCTTATTTGGTCAGTATGATGTAGATATGTATTAATTAGTATGGCGGGGCCCTGTCCTGACCTTTATGGTATTTATCTACTCTTAGAGGCTTGTAGACATATGTCATGTACGTGAAATATTGTATGGCCTTATCGGCCTATGTTCAGTGTACGAGTGATCATTTTGGTCTTATAGGCTCGTATGTCTTATGTATAAATTGGTATTACATGTTTTATTCTAGTTATCCCACGGCAGCCTTTCCGTCTCTTTTACCTATGATAGTATGATACGAAAAGATATGTTATGTTGGTACTCGGTTGAGTAAGATACCGGGTGCCTGTCACGGCCCAACGATTTTGGGCTGAAAGTTATATCAGAGTAGTTCTGTCCTAGGGAGCCTACAAGCCGTGTCTAGTAATGTCTTGTTTATGGGCGTGTTGTGCACCACACTTATAATCAGGAGGCTATAGGACATTTAGGACTGTCACTCTTGGCTCTTATTCTAGATCGTGTGGTAGAGCTCTGTTGTAAGGACTCAATTTTCTAAACTCTATCTTATTCTTAATACAACAATACCTACATCTATAAGGATGGTTGGTAAGAGATATAGTTGTGGAAGAGTTAAGTCAGAGGTTTTGCATCATGCTTATGATGAGTAAATGTGAGGTCTTCAGCAGATCATGTGTGTACTAAAATGTGTAAGCTTAGATAAGGATCCCTAAGGCATGATATCTATCCACTTATATGGTAAAAAGCAACGAGAGAATCAGAAGGTACAAGTTTCAACAAGTAAAAGAAGCAACGTGAAGAAGGGTATGAGGCGCCCAGTTAATGAAGATTATCAGTATTTACAATTCAAGTAGAGAAATATAAGCATTTTGGGTTAGCTTCAACAATAATAGATGTATGTACAATCGGCCACACCCATCTCAGTTATGCCCTATGTGAACTAACAAATATGGTTTAAGAGAAGGACGGGATATCAGGATCCCGGCTGGGGTTAGAGTAACCCAAAATGGTGAATTGATTGTTTGCGGTTAGTTGACATTTTCGAAGGATAGTGCAAATGTGCTAATAGATCTCCTTGTGAGACACCCAGATAGCGCACTCTAAAATAGTATAGCTAGATATGAGTACTACAAAGATAGACACTGGAATCCTGGAAAGGATAAATATTATCTTAGTGTGGCTCCCGTTCCTAGTAGAGAGAGAATATTAGGCAACCCGAAGAGCCAGTGGATAGAACAAGGGGAGCTAAAATCAAAAGAATGTCATATTGAAATTTTCAGAATAAAGTGATAGACAGAAATGTTAGTAGGGAAATAAGAAGAGAGTTAATGAAGCATTATGAGTAAGATGTGATACATGGATGACAACAGTAGATCAACAATAATGACAGTATTATAGAGTCCATAGTCAAGTGAAGGAAAAGACGAGAGAGACAGGCCTTGAGACAACAAAAGAATATGGGCGATAAATTCATATCCTCATTTCGAGTAACAAGTTCGTGACTCTAACATAATTACCAAAAGGAAAAGTTAGACCCCAAAGTAATTAAAATCAGTATGGGCTGGTGAAAAAGGTACTAAACATGAATTAGGGACTGAATGATTTGATAATAGTCGGCATCATGAGAAATTCAGAGATTGCATTCCGGCGATAATAGAACGGCTGACCAAAAGAATAACCCTTAAAGGTCATTCAGGAAGACGCTTCCCTAAAGCAAGAAATGTGAGCAAAGTTAAGCCTAAGGGACTATGTGTTCCATTTACACTAAGTGTCACCTTTGTGAGTAAGGAATTTTGTTATCCTTGGTACCGAAGGATTACCGCAAGGCGAGTAAGGGTCAACGATGATGTGAAATGACGCCAAAGATGAAGAGGTACAACATCTATAGGTAGATCGTCGTAGCTATACATCTTAGTACTCCCTAAAGGGGGGAATATGGAGTGATGTAGCATTAAGTCAGAATTAAGTGGTTCTAGTAACTATGGAATGGTAAAGGAAGAATGTGATAAACATTAGAAAAGGGATGATATTGCACTTATTCAAATCATACAGATATGCTACGATTCTAGAACATTATGCAAGCATAACGTCAAGGAAAGGAAGTAAGGGTTCCTGCCCGGGATGTTATTGAATAATAAGGAACCAGTGCGAGAGGTGAGTTAAGACAAAGGAAATAACCCCAAGAAATATTTCGCGGAATATTGACATGAGAATAGGCCAACGAGTAGTTAGTAGTTGATTCAAAAAGAGCCTGTTATGGCTAGACAAGAGGTTACAAACAAATCAGCAGATTGTGCAAAGAAAACATAGTAAAACCCAATATAGTGAATTCATCCTCGTAGATATGACGTGACCCTTGAGAAATATTCAGATAGGAGTTGGGGTAGTTAAAGGTACCTTATGAGTGTTACAAAAATAAAAGAGAGTCCCACTGGGAAGACAGTCAAAACTTCAGTTCAGAAGCAACAGTACAAGCACATGAGTGTGGAGGTAAGTAACTAAGGATAATTATAGGTGAGTATGAACACCAAAAAAAATTCTATTGGGAGCTTTACAAGAGTCAGAGGGTCTTCCCTAAGTACTACAACGAAGGAATGGCTGAGGAAATAAGGAAAAACGCTTCAACCTAGGCACAGTGACCTAAAGAGGAAATGGTCTTGTAACAACAGCCTCACAACAACATTGTATGCACTCCATAAGAAAGTGGCACATATCGTGGCCAATGAACGGGAAAAAAAATAAAAAGGTGATATTTAAGATCATATGGGTGGTATGGAATTCAAATATGTGTGTGCACTAAGATAAGCTAATTATGCATTCAACAAGGGGGCAGAAATACCAGGAAAAGTAATAGCTTATGTTTAAAGAAAGTTGAGATGCAACAAAAGGAATTATTTCGATGATCCAGAATTAGTTACGAACGCACTTAAGATTTTGGAGTATTTTCCATGCAGCATATATGTCGATAATCATACAGCCGTAGAAGACTCTTGTATAAGTTAAAAGAAGGAATTGAGTCCAGGTCATAAATAAAGGATTGAATTTTTAGAAGATTGTATCATGGATATTCCATAGTGTCACGACCCAAACCGATGGGCCGCGACGGACTCATGGTACCTTACTCAACCGAATACCAATGTAACGTATCTTTCTTATCATATTACCATTGGTAAACTGGGCCAACATGACCATAACTCGTAATGTATAACTATAAGTGGGAAAGCATTGTATCAATGAACCATCTTTCTTAAAACATGAATACATATGGGCCGTCAAGGCCTCTGACATACTGTACAAAATGAACCTTCGATCCTTCGCTGAATGCTAACCTCATCTAATATGAGGGCTTGTCAAAGTGATTGTCTATACCTGCAGGCATGAATGCATCATCCCCAACAAAGTATGTCAGTACGAATAATGTAACGAGTATGTAAGGCACATAAATAAGTATATAAAAGACATGGTAGAATCATGGAGTATATGACTCAACCTGTAAGTCTGGATACTCTGTAAATCATGAAATACTTATAGTGTCATGCATATGCATATGAATGTCATGTCGTGCATAGGTACATGTTTTCATAATATCATCAAGCCTCTAAGGGCATCCCATCATATCATCTTGGCCTCTCTGGGAAAAATCATCAATGTATACCAGCTGATAAGGTGGTGGTACGTATATAACGCCGTAACCTTTTCATATATCCCATACACACACACACACACACACACACACATACATATATATATATATACGCGTATATAACTCCATAGCTCCATCTGGTCATGGGTCATTGTAAATGAATGCAATGAATGATAAGTACGTCAATAAAATCTTTTAGAGTGTCATAAGACCATTATGCCTCTGATTAGTATCATGAAATCGACTTTATCAACTTACGTATTTTCTGAGACCTATGAACACACGATAGAATAATAAGACTTATGGGAAAACAAGAATATACGCATCTCTAGCATTTCTACGAATAGATTCATTTATAGAAATTGTGCATTTGCTCATTTCGTCTGTGTCTTATAGATCATGCCAAAAGGAAAGAAGGGATAGCCTTAACATACCTGAGCCGATTCTCTTGACAATCTCTTTGACACACATAAATTGTGACAAAACACGTAACGGCGGATCGAAGTAGGGAGAAATCCATATGATATACTTGAGAAAGAGTGTACTGTGCTCGCTTAGAATCGCATTTTACGCTACTCTAGTGTTATAAGGATTCATAATAATCCCCTTGAGAAAGAAAATTCCATCCACCGGAGTATCCAACTTTGTTGGTTTTTGCAAGAAATGTTATCAAATGAGAAACCAAATAAGCAACGTTGATGGTCCTATTCTCTAAATTAATTCCCAAATAAGAAACCAACCAAGGCCACTTATGTCCTATCTCTATAACCATACTCTAAAATCTTAAGTGCGTTCATAATGTAACTAACTCTAGATTATTGATCGAATAATTCCTTTTGTTCCTTCTCAGCTTTCTTTAAATGTATGCAATTACTTTTCGTGGTCGTTCTACCACTTATTGCATGAATACCTGGCTTATCTTAGTGCCCACACATATAGGAATTCCGTACAACCCATATGATCTTGAATATCACCTTTTGATTTTCTTCTTCTTCCCGTTCATAGCCACGATAGGTGCCACTTTCTTATGGAGTACATACAATGTTGTTATGAGATTGTTGTTACAAGACCATTTCTTCTTCAAGTTACTATGCTTAGGTTGAAGCCTTCTTCCTTATTTCCTTAGCTAGTCTTTCATCGTAGTACTTAGGGAGGACCTTCTGACTCTTGTAACGCCACGATCTTATTACATTGCATTCTCGATAGAATTTTTTATGTCATTCCTCGCCTATAACTATTCGTAGTTACTTACCTCCACGCCCTTGTGCTTGTAGGGTTTCTTCTAAACTTGATATTTTGGCAGTCTTCCCGGTGGTATTCTCTTTCATTTCCATAATACTCATACGGTACCTTTAACTACCACCACTCTTATCTGAATATTTCTCAAGGATTCACAATGTCATATCTGTGAGAGACTGAATTCCCCATGTTAGGGTTCACTCTTGTTTATCTTGCACGATCTATTGATTTGCTTGTATCCTCTTAGCTAGCCATAACTAGGCTCTTCCTGAATCAACTACTAACAAATCATTGGCCCACTCTCATATCCATATTCCGCGTAATCTTTCTTGGGTTATTTGCTTTGTCTTAACTTACGTCTCATACTAGCTCCTTATTTATCAAAAACATCTTGGGTAGGAACCCTCAATTCCTCTCCTTGATGTCGTGTTTGCATAATGTTCTGGAATCGTAGCCTATCTGTAGGCTTTGAATAAGTGCAACCTCATCCCTTTTTCATTTTTGTCGCATTCTTCCTTTATCATTCCATAGCTACTAGAACCACTTAATTCTGACTTAATGTCACATCACTCCATATTCCCCCCTTTAGGGGAGTACTAAGATTTAGAGCTATGATGATCTACATATAGTTGTTTTACCTCTTCACCTTTGACATCTTTTCACATCATTGATGATCCTTACTCGCCTAGTAATAATCCTTCTATATCAACGATAACAAAATTCCTTACTCACGAGGGAGACACCTAGTGTAACTGGCACACACAGTCCCTTAAGCTTAACTTTGCTCACATTGTTTGCTTTAGGGAAGCGTCTTCCTAAATGACCTTTAAAGGTTATTATTCTGTCATCGATTCAATCATCGCCGGAACGCAATCTGAAATTCTCATGATGCCGACCATTACCAAATCACTCAGTCCCTAGTTCATGTTTAGTTTATCTTGTTCACCAATCCATATTGATTTCTATTACTTTGGGGTCTAACTTTTCCTTCTAGTAATCACGTTAGAGTCACTAACTTATTTCTCAAATGAGGATGTGACTTTGTGACCTGTACTCCTTTGTTACCTCAAGGCCTAGCACCTCTCATCTTTTCTTTCCCTTGACAATAGACTATGTAATACTGTCATTTTATTTTATTTTTCTACCGTTGTCATTCAGGTATCACATCTTACTCATAATGCTCCATTAACTATTTTCTTATATCCTGTTAACATTTATGTCTATCACTTTATTCTGAAAACTCGAACAAGATATTATTTCTCTCTTAGCTCCCCTTTCTCCATCCATTGGCTCTTCGAGTTGCTTAATGTTCTCGCTCTACTAGGGACAGGACCCACACTAAGTTAATATTTATCCCTTCTAGGATTTCAGTGCCTATCTTCTGAATTCTTGATCATGCTAGTATTCACATCTAATGTAATATTCTAGAGTGCACCATCTAGGTGTCTCACAAGGATATATATTATCACGTTTGCAATATCCTAACGAAAATGTCAACTAACGCAAACAATACAACCAGCATTTTGGGTCACTCTAATCCCAACCGGATCCTGATATCCCATCATTTTCTTAACTAAACCTGTTAGCCCCCATAGGGCATAACTGAGATGGGTGTGGCCAATTATACATACCTTTGTTAGTATTGAAGGTAACTCACAATTCTTATATTTTTCTGCCTGAGTTGAAAATACCTATAATCTTCATTAACTGATACCTCGTACCCTTCTCATCATGCTTCTTTTACTTGTTGAAATTTGTATCTATCTTCTGAATCTCTCATTTTTTTCACAATAGGGGTGGATAGATATTCTTGCCTTACGTCTCCTTATCAAGAAGCTTACACGTCTTAATACGCACATGATCCGCTGAAGACCTTACATTTACCCATCATAGGAATGATGCAAACTCGAGTTCCTCTAACTCAAAACTTCCATAACCACATGCAATCTCTTACCAACTATCTTTAATTGTAGGTATCGTCTTATTACGAGTAACATACAGTTTAGGAATTTTAATTCTTACAACTGAGCTCTACCACACGATCTAGAGTAAGAAGAAAGAGTGGCAGTCTTAAATTCCTTGTAGCCTCCTGCTTATAAGTGTGGTGCACGGCACACCTATAAATAATACTCTACTAGACACGGCTTGTAGACTCCCTAGGACATAACTGCTTTGGTACCACTATTGTCACGACCCAAACTGATGGGCCGCGACGGGGACCCGGTACCGTACTCAACCGAGTACCAATTTAACATATCTTTTTTATCATACTATCATTGGTAAACTGGGCCAACATGACCACAACTCGTAATGTATAACTATAAGTGGGAAAGCACTGTATCAATGAACCATCTTTCTTAAAACATGAATAAATATGGGTCGTCAAGTCCTCTGACATACTTTTTACAAAATGAACCTCTGTCTAAAGCCTCTAAGAGTATTAGACATTAAATGGGACAGGGTACCGGTCTATCCATAAATCTGTAGCAAAATTCTGACATGATGACTCATAGACTCGGCTGCACTCCGAATGAGGTGGAGTCTTACTGATCCTTCGCTGAATGCTAACCTCATCTACTTTGAGGACTCATCAAACTTATTGTCTATACCTGCAGGAATGAATGTAGCAGCGTCCCCATCAAAGGACGTCAGTACAAATAATGTACCGAGTATGCAAGGCACATAAATAAGTATATAAAAGACATGGTAGAAACATGGAGTATATGACTCAACCTGTAAGTCTGGATAACTCTGTAAATCATGAAATACTTATAGTGTCATGCATATGCATATGAATGTCATGTCATGCATAGGTACATGTGTTCATAATATTATCAAGCCTCTTAGGGCATCCCATCATATTATCTTGGCCACTCTGGGCAAAATCATCAATGTATACTAGTTGATCAGGTGGTGGTGCGTATATAACGCCGTAACCTTTTCCTATATATATATATATATATATATATATATATAAACGCGTATATAATTCCATCTGGTCATGGGTCAATGTAAATAAATGCAATGCATGAGAAGTACGTCAATAAAATCTTTCGGAGTGCCATAAGACCATTATGCCTCTGATTAATATCATGAAATCGACTTTATCAACTTACATATTTCTTGATACCCATGAACAGATGACAGAATAATAAGACTTATGGGTAAACAAGAATATACGCATCTCTAGCATTTCTACGAATAGAGTCATTTATGGAAGTTGTGCATTTGCTCATTTTGTTTGTGTCATATAGATCATGCCAGAAAGAAAGAAGGGATAGACTTAACATACCTGAGCCGATTCTCTTGAAATTCCCTCTGACACACGTCAATTGTGACAAAACACATAACGGCAGATCGAAGCAGGGAGAAATCCATATGATATTCTTGAGAAAGATTGTACCGTGCTCCCTTAGAATTGCATTTTACGCTACTCTAGCGTTATAAGGGTTCATAAGAATCCACTTGAGAAAGAAAATTCCATCTGTCAGAGTATCCAACTTTGCTGGTCTTTGCAAGAAACATTATCAAATGAGAAACCAAATAAGCAACATTGCTGGACCTATTCTCTAAATTAATTCCCAAATAAGAAACCAACCAAGGCCACTTATGTCCTATCTCTAAATTATCCAAAGGAGAACGTGTAGTCAAGGCAACTTTATGTCTTTTGACTCATCATCCACATTTTTTCACTTTGGCTTGGCTTAATGCCATGTGGTAGCCCCAAAGGAGATCTTTATCCACTTAATTATCAAAATTAATACCATAATTATCCCCGCAATTAATCAATTATTCACATAATTAAGAATAATCTCAAATTACCTAAAATACTACTCATTTTTAGCACACCTTATACCCCTCACTATCATGGTCATGTGTTACCTTGTATGGCACTAGTCCATAAATACCGGATTTTATAGCTTGGACCGTATTTTATCTCAAATTGCCAAATTTCGACGAAATTCATCTTCTTCGATTTTCTTACCCTCTTACCTTCACGAATTTACTTATCACTTTTTTGAAATAACGTAATACTTATAATCCCAAAATAATCTCATTCCCGAACTTATGTCGCTTAACTTACGGCGAAACTTTAACGTATGAAAAATGCGGGATGTAACATCTCATTTCTGAGCTTATATCAATTTACTTATGGCGAATTTCTACGCACACAAATATGGGGTGTAATACGTAGTATCCATGAAAGGCTAAAGTAATAACTAATACCATGAGCTGCAGATCGGAAGATAGCTTAAGCCTACATAAAGGATGATCAGAGGGAAGAGGAAACTAAAGAGTCACATCAACTAAGTAGATTGGGAGTTTGATTATTGGACCCAGAAAATTATAGACATCGTGATTGAGAATATTGCAAAATCACTCTTAATATCAGAGGTACAAGAGAGGTAGTACAGTAGCCATATTCTATAACGGCTCTATGATAAAGCCATCTAGAGGAGTACCAGTCTCATAAGAAGCCAGTATGAAGCTCCCACCGGATTGTGTATGCACCAGAGGCACAAATATTATAATAATGTTTCAAGTTGTGGATGTAAATTATACCTGTGTAGAAGGGAGGTCATGAAAAAGATAGAAGATGTGATGCGAGATTCTAAGGTAAGTAAGGTAAAGGTGTACAACGTACGAGATACTCAAGTGCAGAAGGTTGTGGTCCATACTTCGGATAAAAAGCTAGAAGCGTGGGGATTCAGTCCAGGATTGATAGCGGTGCCGTTAGTGGCATATTTCTAGCCTATGGTTTCTAGGTATCGCAAAATCTAGTTAAGAGAGTAAAGAAGAGTTAGAGAAGATGTGATGTCTCACTTGATATTCCAGAATAACATAAGAAAATCTATTGTGCAAGCAAGTTGAAAGAAGGTTGCAAGTAGTATAAATAGATATGTGTAGCTCGCAAGCTAAGGTATGGTAGAGCGACAAGGTTTTAGGAAGACATGAGTAAGGATAAGAAAAGGCGAGTGAGAAGGTGAAGAGAATGGATAAATCCTCGGGATTAAGCCCATGAAAACAAGAGAACTGATGGTTTCTCTAAGATATAGAAAGCTCAGTATAGCCTGAATGAACTCAAAGGAGTCTAAGAATAATAGCATTTAGAAGAGATGGAATGTTGCCCTGGTAGTAGAATGAGGGCGTAATTGTAATAGATAAAGGATGACGTTTGGGCTTTCGATTGAATAATGATTTTAAGAAAAAAAAGGGATTTCATAAATTGTACAGGGTTAAAATACCCATATAAGGAGAATCACATTGGGATGCTATGAAATATGGTTATGGAAGTATAGTATCGCCCCTAGGTGGAGTAGGCAAGTCACTTCGGATATTCCTCAATGAGACGTAAGCTTTAGTGACAATTCATTATGTAAGAGGTTTCAAGTTATCAGCGATAGATTATTGATCAACATTAAGGTGAATCAACAATGGATGAAAAAAATTTACAAAGTACGAGATGAGATTACGCCAGCATTCTTAAGATAAATAGTAATGAAGAAGCATTAAAGGACTTAGATTTATACATATAGGATAAGCAACAACAATAACCTGAAGTTTGGAAGCAAACCTCAGTAATGATAAATCGAAGTAAGAGTTATGGTATAGTATAACCTACCTAGATGCAGTAAAGCCATATGGATGGATAACCGGGTCTGTGAAATAAGATATAGAAATATTCATAAGTTCAACAAAGTACCGAGCGAAGAACTTCAGTATACCTATAGATTCCCAGAGCGATATCATGTCAAGCTATGTATATGTTTACAAAGTAAGGACTAGAGATTGGATAAAAAATTGGAGGAAAAAGGAGAGAAGAGTCGTATAGGCGCACTTACAAGGTCAGAGTCGTACAGGTTGCATGATAGAAGGTAGCAACTGTTACGAGATTGGAAGGATTTCGACCACTAGTCGTGATGTGAAAAAGAGGCATAAAGGGGGAAATTCTCTGGCCTTTGGATTTATTCACAAAATAGTTTCCTAGATGGCAAGGAGAGTACTAAAGTATTCTGAAGACATATGTTATGAAAATGATAAGTGCATCAGTCAACATTCGAGGACGAACGTTCCAAAGGGGAGAATCATATTACACCCCATGTTTTCGTACGTGAAAGTATGCCATAAGTAAATTGATATAAGCTCAGAAATGAGATGTTACATCTCACATTTTCATACGTTAAAGTTTCGTCGTAGGCTCGGGAATGAGATTATTTTTTAGGTTATAAGCATTTATGCTATTTATAATAGGTGATAAGTAAGTGTCGTGAAGGTTAAAGGGTAAATAAACCAAAGAAAATGAGTTTCGTTGAGGGTTGTAACTTTGGGATAAAATACGGTCCGAGATATAATACCTGATATTTATGGACTACTATCATACAAGGTACCACATGACCATGATAGTAGGGTACATGAAGTGTGTTAAAAGTGAGTAGTATTTTAAGTAATTTGAGATAATTCTTAATTATGTGGATAATTGGATAACTAATGATATTTGGGGGAAGATTAGCTAATTAATTATAACATTTTGATAAGCCTAACCCCCCCTCCCAACATGGAAGAAACCCGCCCTAAATTAATGACTCCTAAGTTATTACGGTAAGGTGGAAAGTTAGAGGTTGTGTGGGACCACACCCCTTCAAACATAAGATCTCTCTAATTCAAAGAGAGGTGCATATATCAAATTTTAAGTACGGATCTTCAACAATTCAAACAAAATTTCTTAGCATCCTAGCAACGTGAGATTTTATAGTTTTTCAGGGAGTACGGTGCAATCTTTCTCAAGAATATCATACGGATTTTTCACTACTCTGATCTTGCCGTCACGTGTTTTGTCGCGATTGTCGTGTGTTAGAGGAATTGTCAAGAGAACTGACTCAGGTATGTTAAGGCTATCCCTTCTTTCCTTTTGGCATGATCCACACGATACAAACGAAATGAGCAAATGCACAACTTTCATAAATGACTTTGTTCATAGAAATGTTAGAGCTGTCTATGTTCTTGGTTCCTCATGTGTCCTATTATTCTATCATTTGTTCATAGGTCTTAGAAAATACGTAAGTTGATTAAGTCTATTGCATGATATTAATCAAAGGAGTATTGATCTTATGACATTCCGAGAAATCTTATTAATGCACTTCTTATGCATTTCATGCATTTACATATGTACATTGACCAATGACCAGATGGCGTTATATATGTATATGGTATATGGGAAAAGGTTACGGCATTATATACGTACTACCACCTGATCAACTGGTATGCATTGATGATTTGTCTACAGTAGCCGAGATGATATGATGGGATGCCCACAGAGGCAAGATGATGTCATGTACGCATATACCTATACATGGTACGACATTTATACGCATATGCATGACATTGTAAATATAAAATGATTCGCATAGTTATTTAGACTTACATGTTGAGTCTTTTACTCCATGTTCCTCTCCTGTCTTTTATTTACTGAATTTAATTTTTACCGAAGTCCATTTTTCATAGGAACATTGTGTTTCATGCCCGCAGGTTCCGATAGACAGGTTGAGAGTCCTCCAAGTAGGCTATCAGCTAAGCGGAAGGTGTTGGTTCACTCCATTTGCTCCGGAATTACTTATTTGGTCAGTATGATTTGGACATGTATTGATTAGTATGGTGGGGCCTTGTCCCGACCTTTACGGTATTTATCTACTCTTAGAGTCTTGTAGACTTATGTCTGTACGTGAAAGATTGTACGGCCTTGTCGGCCTATGATCAGTGTACGAGTGATCATTTTGGTCTTATAGGCACGTATGTCTCATGTATAAGTTGATATTACATGTTTTATTCTAGTTATATCACGGCAACCTTTCCATCTCATTTTCCTATGATAGTATGGTACGAAAAGATACGTTATGTTGGTACTCAGTTGAGTAAGTTATCGGGTGCCCGTCGCGGCCCATCGGTGTGGGGCGTGACATGGCCGAACGCCTCGACAATATTTATATATATTATGGGATTCATCCATGGATCGAACGATACGTCCTCGGTAGTGTAAGTACACGATTATTATGAATCGGGTCGTACGACCTCAGCATAACTCGTGCGTGTTATCACTCGGAGTTCGATTATACTTGATATGTCTTTCATGACTTAAGAATTTATAAATTCATGTTGGACCCTTACTTGTTGAGATTAGCATGTCGTATTTGGGACTTTTAGTTGTTATTTGTTAAAGGATCATAATATTGCCTCTTATTCTATTATTGATGTTGTATTTCATGCCTATTAAATATTTTTGTACATTATGTATATTGCCCGCTAGTAAGTATCGATGTCGACCCCTCATCAATACTTCTTTGAGGTTAGATTAGATACTTACTGTGTACACGTTGTTTACGTACTCATGCTATACTTCAGCACATATTGTACAGGTTTTAAGGCAGGTGCATCTGGAGTTCGTCCGGGCGCGCATCTACATTACCCGGAGGCTTACTGGTGAGCTGCTTCTTATGCTCCGTTCTGCAGCACCTAGAGCCTTCTCTTGTTTGTTTCATCATTCCTTCTATTCTGTTTCAGAATAGTTCTTAGAGAGTTTTGTATATTCTACTAGATGCTACACTTGTGACACCGAATTTTGGAAATTCTAGTAGATACTCATGGGTTTTGATTATTTAATTCACTATCTTATTTTCAAAATTTAGTTTATGCTTTACATTAGTACGCTTACTTACTATTTGTTTCCTTAATTAAAAAAAAAATCAAAGACTTTAAAAATATTAAAATGAGTAATTAAATAGGTGATTCACTATTGACTTGCCTAGCAGTAACGTTGGGCACCATCACAGTCTATCATACAAGTTGGGTCAGGACAAAAAGCCTTATTAGGGACAATATATGCAAATTGTAAAAATAACTCAGTTAGTTACGGTAAGTAACATACTTCAGTTAAACCGCGTAAAATAGTTTGTAATATAGTATATTTAAGAAAAAGTCCTTTAAGAAAAAGTCCTTAAATGTAAAATCAAATATTCGTAATCTTCCGCAATTTTTCTTAAATATCTTTTGGGCAGATAAGTGAACGAGGGTGAAAAACTGTTTTATACTTACGTGCACATATATTGCTACAACGAAATTATGAATGCCATTCTTTATATGAAAAAATAAAAATATTGATAAATTTTTTTGAAAAATATACAAAAATTTATTTCAATATGAACTTTATAAATATAACCAATTAAAATTTTCTTTTGGATCAAATCAGACTTACCTTTAAAACACTTGCCCTTAAAACTGTAACTGGTTATAGACACACAAGAAAGTTAGAACATTGTGAGAATTGATCTAAATAATAAATTATAATTTTGATTTTGACGTGAATTTTATATTGTCACTTCTTCTGGGATAAGATTAACATCTTCTGTCTCCTTAAATGTGTTTTGTAAATGACATAAGAATATATAGCTTTTAAAAATAAAAAAATTCAAAAAACTCCTAAATCTTCAAAGTCATATGGTCTTGCTGAAACTAAAAATGATGCATGATAACTCGTGAAATTCAAGTAATAAAATTATAAAATTAAAATAAATTTTATATTTGAACACGTTGACTGATATGCTTAAGGACTTCAAAGGAACAACATTTCTTCTATTAAGTTAGCTAGACAGGATCAACAATTATTCAAGAACTTATAATTTTTTTTTACCTCTATTTTATGATTCAAAGCACAAAATTTAAAATAATATTTATCTGATATTTTTAAAGTTTTATATTAATTGAGATAGGGGACATGCGTAACGCACGTAGTGGTATAACCTAATAAGCAAGCCAACTATTAAAAAAGTCATAGTATAAATAAGAACATCGTTTATTTTAGCATATTGAAAATTGATGTCATTGTCAGCGATTGATGTGACGAAAAGGTTGTGCAGAGGTCATGTCTGCAGAGTTCCCAAAAAACCATAAGTCGATAACAGCTATTGACCTCCCTTTTAGCTTCTCCAATACGCTTAGATGACCCCTATAAATACTCCAGTCCTTCACTTTTTATACTTTTACTTTCTGCAACATCTTCAAATCTTCACCAACTCTTCTCTGCATTCACCCTTTTTTTTGTGTTCATCTCTTAACCAGTTTCTTCTTCTTATTCTGAAATTTCACAACAAACATGGCAAAAACTTCAAAGACAGTTCCCCAAAAAGAGAAAACCCCTTCATCATCACGCTCGTCTAAGAGAAAAAAGGTAGTACCTCCTCGTATTGAGGAGTGTACCCCAGGGCCTTATGAAACATATTCTAATCTCAAGGTCGAAAAACCTTCCTTGGTTGCGGGACGGTATGAACCCATGTCTCGATATATTAGTCTAATAACTGAAACCAAAAAAAGGAAGGATGATTGTCGTTGGGGGGATGCAGTACAAGTGGAGATTCCTTCACTTGAAGAGGACATAACCACTTACAAAGTTGGTTTCCTAAGCATATACACGTACCCATTCACCTTAGGTCCTGTAGAACCTTCTTTGCCATCGATAGATCCAGTGATCCTCGATTTTTGTCGACAATATCGGGTGACACTCGGCCAAATCTATCCTTCCTTTGGCAAATCGTTTACCTGATCAGGTACTTTTTGAACATGGTTGAGGGGATGCCTTTCACCCTTGACCATCTGATTAGACTGTACATCCCTCGTCTCTATCGAGGTGGTTTGATAAAATTATAACGTCGATCTTCGAAGTCTTTCTTCGCTAGAATCGATGAAGATAAAGACTGAGGGTGGATAAGCCGCTTCGTTCGAGTCAGGACTTCCGACCTGATTCCTGCTGAGAAGATGTCATTCCTCGATGAATGGAGCATGAAGCGTAAGTGTCGACTCATTGAGCATGTTTCATTAATTACATATATTCTCTTCCTTTCGGAGTAACTCCCTTCTGATGATGAAGCCGTCGAGTGGTACACTGGTGCGGTTAAGGACCTCCCGGGCTGGGTTCGACAACTAGCTTCCACCTCCACATATGCTGAGCGCGCCTGGTATGACTTTGTCTAAGGTCGATGGGACGCCAAGAACCATGGTGAGTTTTCATCATTGATGTATTTGAATCCCCTAGTGAAATATCTCTTAATAACACGCTTAACTTTGGTTCTCATGTAGGCCTTGGAGAAGCCGTTTCAATGAGGCCGCCCCCACCTAGAGAAGTAGATACCCCAAAACCTTCCAAGGATAAAAAGATAAACAAGGAGACGCCGGCGGAGTCCCCGAAACCAAAAAAGACCAATCTTCGAAAACCTAGGGCCGACACGGTGGCCTTGTCTCCCGAAGTTGCTGCAAGTCTTCGTGCTGAGGACGAAGAGAGAGATGAGACTGAGGGTGAAGGTGATGCCCTCCCGTTAGTAACTCGGAGGGGAAGCGGTACCGATGCTTCAAAGGTGACTGCACTGAAGGCTGCCGAGGTGGTTAAATCTCGAGCTGAGGGGATCTCTCAAGGGAGCTCGGACCCAGTCCCTGAACCGGCTGGTGGCCAGAACGTACCTTGTGCTGAAAAACATATGATAGATGGGTCCGAAGAACTCAACCCTGAGGATCCTTGAAGGCGAGAGAAGGCCCCGATCGATCCACTCGGGGTAATTGAAGTGGACAACTCTCTGTCTGGCCCGTCGTTTTCTTCAGGGCAAATACGGGATGCCCAAGATATGAAGCCTCTCGACGTGGGCACATCCCACGGGGAGAATGATATATTTGGAGAGTGCTTCACTGGGGTCGAGGAAGGCCCCGACCTTGACACCTAATTCATTTTTGAAGAGGCCGAGAAACTTCGGAAACAAGTAATCTTAGCCTTAACAATTATATCTTGAATTTGGTTCTTGCCTTTCTGACCTCCTTCCTTTGTTTTTTAGGCTGTAATGCTCTTCGACCAAGCATTTTCCAAGTCACGAGCTGAACTGGCCCACTATGAAGATGAGCTTAGGAAACTCATGTCAGAGTCGGATGAGCTCAAGGCTCTTTATGCCAAAAGGGAGGGGGAACTCAATGACCTTCGAGCAAGTTCAGAGAAGGCTTCCCAAGAGCGGACCGATTCCGTTGAGCAGGTAATATAGCCTTTGTGGGCTTATTTTATTCTTAATCATTTTGGTGTTAAATATCTTGACTTGATTCTTGCAGCTCAAGCAGAAGGATGACCTGGTGGGGTAACTTCGGGAGGAGCTTAGGGTCAAAGATGCTGAGATCCTCGGATTGAAGCACACACAGATGATACGGCCTCCGAGAAGGATACTCTTCGAGAGAAGCTAGCCTCGGTTGAGCACCAACTTCAGGGTGCAAAGGAAGAGAACCGTAAATATAAGGACCTTCATATTGAGTTGGCTACAGAATTATCCAATGTCATGTCCGAAGCTGATGCACTCATGTCTTCCTATCTGACTGACGTTGCTGCTGCAAATGCATGGGCTAAGAAGGTATCTGCTGAATCCAAGCTGAAACTAACACTTGACCTCGACCATGCTCAATTGGAATCTCGAAGGTAGGCTCTCAGGAGGTGCATGCCAAAGGTTTTGATCTTTCTGCCGAGATCGAGAAAGTGATGGACTTAGAAGAAAAATCGGTTGCACAGCTTACTTCCGATGAGGATTCTGCTAGTGGCTCGGAGAGTGGTGAAGATGAAGACGAAGTCCCTGAGGGGGAAGAGCCCACCGAAGATCAGGTTGCCGAAGGCCAGGCCATCAAATATGCAGCTCCTGAGGAAACTACCTCCGGTCGAGTGACCTCGACAGTAGACTAGGCTTCTTTAATTTTCCTTCTTTTGTATAAGGGCTCCGTGTGGGAGCTTTGTAAACATACTTTTGGACCATCATCTAAATATAAAGAATCTTTTGTTTCATCTTCGTTTTGTTAATTTCTGTCTTGTCTTTGAAATGATATTTGATGTTGTTGACGATCAGTCCAACGTATTGGACTTAAAATATAAAACCCTTAGGTTTTGTGTTTGATCAACAATCGATAATAAGTGATCACTTATTTCACGCCCCAAACTAGGGGAGGCACGACTTGCACTCGATACTGTATTCAATCGAGTTAGCCACTAAACATACTAGCTAACTAAACTGGGGGCCCAACAGACCGGGCAGCACAACATCCGAAATACTAAGCCTGGACCGTTAAGGTCATGACCTGAATAACAATAGGCCATATAAACAAAGGTAGACAAGACAAAATAATAAAGTACTAGCTGGCCGACGAGTCCGCGACTGAAGACATACATGCCTACACACACATATATACATGCCAAGCCTATGGGCTGGAGACTGAAAGCTGCAAAAAGAAACCCAGAATACTATGTCCGCAATAGCCTCTAAGAGTGTCATATGTACTGTCGGGACAAGGCCCCGACTATACCCAAATTGTACAAAAAAATGAATCATCCTACGAAAGCTCCAGGAAGAGGTGGAGCTTACCAACTCACAGCTGAACCCCGAAATCCTAGTGGAGGGGTCGATCAGAGTCCTTACCTGGACCTGCACGCACGGAAAAAAAAATGAAGTGTCCCCAGGCAACGGGACATCAGTACGAATAAAACTGTACTGGTATGTAAGGCAGAAAGTAGAATCATACATAACTGATGTAAAAAGGCTAATAGAGATACCACCTAAAACTGACACTCTGATAGCCTCCATGGCCGACATCTGACCTCATAGTAATCAAATATGCATGGTATGCTCGTGTAATCGTATGTCATGAATACATATATATTGATGCAAATGAATGGCATACCCAACCAAATGCTCGCAATGGCGGTCTCTCCCGGTAGCTAACCGGTATCATATTGCCAACCTGTGGCCATCTGTACAATATATATAGTCTTTCGGGCAAATAGGCCCCTTACCTCCGATTATAGCTCGAAGTCCATGCATAATATGCCATGTATGATATGAACTTTGAATGCACATAATAGGCCATAACAAGAACTTAGCCAATCTTGGCTCATTGGTACTCTTGTTCTCATAATCTCATAATCACCTTCGTATCGCATACAAATGTCTCGGTGAACCTCATATGTTTTTTGAATAAGCTTGAAAACTGAACTCGACTTTTAGAAAGATAACTTAACTCTGAAGATGTTCATAAAAAGTTTAAGGTGGTTCACTTAGTCCTTATACCTGATTTCTTGATAATTAGTAAAAGAAAGTATTTCAAAAATCAAGTGTTTTAGTAGTTTAAACATAAAAATTATATTTGAGATTTTTGGAAATCGACGTATCACTTTAGAGATTTTTATAATACACTTTAACAAGGAAGAAAGACTTGATCGCAAATACTAAATGCCTTTATTTTTAAGTCACACAACCCAAAGACGAATAAGAATTCATATATATGGACATATAGTTAAGAAAGCCGACAAAATGACATATATAGATGTCGAATACCCTATTTAACCGAATGAGTGGAATATCAACCTAATAGCATCCTGAAAAATACTTCAGCTACGATCCCAATGCCTTTCACAGAAGGTCTTTCTAGCAATAGAATAGTAAAATATCACACTAGGCGTCTTAGGAATTTCTCAGAATTCGTGCTAAAAGGAAAGACGGAGCTTAACTTTAACATACCTCTCCAACAAACGTCTGAATTCCTATAGTTCCTTCACAAAAGTTGTTCCTTACGTCATAAGCTTCGAAAACACTATATATATGCAGCTTATACGCACTTAAAAACAGTTCATAATTGAGTTTAAATCGGCAGATTTGCCATATGACCCTAACTTGACGAAACATCCGTAGAACTTTGTAACAAAACGATCATAAAAGAGTCACAAGATGATTACCTTGGAAAACCAAGTATAAGTCCTGAAGAACCAGCAAGAACAACAAATTCCTACCTTCCAAAAATTGCTCCAAATACAGCTAATAGAAGGGGGAAACGATTGCAAAGCGTAGAGATTGCGTTTCTAGGCACGGGGGCAAACTTTAACGATAGAAATCGTTAAAAACGCACCTTAATCACTCAAGAACACTATGGGACCTTCTCTTCAGATTTCTCACTGTTTTGGAACTAAAATGAAATATTTTGGGGTCTTAAAAGTCGAATTTTCCGACTTATACCACTTGTTTGACTCGACCCGGTTCGCGACCCGGTTTCAACCCGGACAGTCCGCGGTAAAACAGTCATAACTTTTTACTCCGATGTCGGTTTAATGTGAAGTCTTTTTCGTTGCAAACTAAACTCGTAGACCTTCGAATCGGTAGGTTGTGGGTCCCATAAATCTTTATATATTGGGAGAAATGATCTAATACATTTGACCCAAAGTGTAGAAAATTTATTAGAGAAATTTATGATAACTTTTGCCGACCTTAATTTCGCAACTTACTTAACTCCCAAAACTTAACATGTGACTAGTGTGATATTATAATACCTACTAACACATTATTCTTAGAATATTATACACTCTTAGTCTTATCCCACCGGTGCAAGTTAACCTAAACCTTCCGAACGCGCGGGGTGCTACCCGAGCCATTTACTTAACCACAAACCTTTGTTTAAGGGATTCCTTTGACCTAAAGCTTTATTTTAGTTCCTTGATATTACCACACATTTTCAGTATTATTCTCCCAATGTGCTATACCCAATCATATATACCTAATATAACCACGCCACGTTACGTATATTACGTAAGAGAAGAGAAAAAAACACATGGGGTCTCACAGCCTCCCCCTCCCTTAAGAACATTCGTCCGCGAATAGGTCTATTCAATTCCTTGGTTTCATTTCTTTTCCGCTAATACGTTATTTGCGAGTCTATATTTGTTACATTTGCAAAGCATAAATCAAATTCTGAAGATTCCAACTACTAGGCTTCGTATAGTTATCTCACAATAAGAAATTTAAATTTCACTTTCAAGTCATTTAAAATTCAATTAAGTTGCTGTAAATAAATAATTGCCAATTATTTAAATGCGACTCACCTTAAGCCGTAAATAGGTGGGGGTACTTCTTCCTCATTTCCTCCTCAGCTTCCCAAGTCATTTCCTCGATGTTGTTATTTCGCCATAACACTTTCGTGGAAGCCACTTCTTTAGTTCGAAGCTTTCTTACCTGCCGATCTAAAATAGCTACTAGTACCTCTGCATAAAATAAGTCTTCAGCAATGTGAATATCCTCAATGGGTGTGATATGTGAAGGATCTCCAACGCACTTCCGCAACATACATACATGAAATACAGGATAGACTGCTTCCAATTCTGAAGGCAAATCAAGCTCGTACGCCACCCTACCAATCCTCCGAATAATATTATACGGTCCAACATACTTAAGGTTGAGCTTCCCTTCTTTCCAAATTGCATGACGCCCTTCATAGGCGATACTTTCAGGAAAACCCAATCTTCTATATCAAACTCTAAGTCTCATCGTCGAACATCTGCATAAGACTTCTGCCGACTTTGTGCTGTACGCAGTCAGTCTCTAATAAGTTTTACCTTTTCCATTTCTTGCTGGACTAAATTAGGACCTAGCAACTCTGCTTCCCCGACCTCGAACCAACCGATCGGCGACCTACACTTCCGCCCGTATAGTGCTTCGTAAGGAGCCATCTGAATATTAACTTGGAAGCTGTTATTATAAGCAAACTCAATAAGAGGTAGATGATCATCCCAACTTCCTTTAAAATCTAGCACGCAGGCACGTAACGTAACATATCCTTAACTGTGTGAATAGTAAGCTCTTCCTGTCCATCAGTTTGCGGATGAAAAATGGTGCTAAGATTTACCTGCGTGCCTAGACCCTTCTGAAAAGATTTCCAAAAATGTGTTGTAAATTGAGCCCCTCGATTAGAGATAGATAATGGCACTCCATGAAGGCGAACAATCTCTCGAATGTAAAGCTTGGCATAATCCTCGTCTGAATATGTCGTCCTGACTGGCAGGAATTGAGCATATTTTGTAAGCCTATCAATAATTACCCAAATAGAATCATACCTCCGTGGAGTGCGAGGCAAGCCAGTGATGAAGTCCATATTTATCATGTCCCATTTCCATAATGGAAGCTCAATATACTGAGTTAGGCCTCCAGGCCTCTGATGTTTGGCTTTAACTTGCTGGCAGTTGGGACATTGGGCTACCATCTCCGTGATATCTTTTTCCATTCCATTCCACCAATAGATCTGTCAAAGGTCCCGATACATCTTTGTCGCTTCGGGGTGAACTGCATATCTAGAATAATGGTCCTCCGAAAGAATCTTGGCGCAGAGCTCTCCGACTGTCGGTACAGATAAGCGGCCCTGGTATCTAAGGACTTCATATCCAGTTAGGTCAAATAAAGGTTGTCGCTGTTGTGGAATACTTTCCCTCAGTTTTATAAGCTCAGGATCCTCGTGTTGTCGCTCTTTCACTTCAGTAACAAAAGAAGATTTTGTCGTATTCTGAACGAGAATGCGTCCACCCTCTACGTCTACCAAACGCACCTGCAAACTAGCTAGCTGGCATAGATATCTGGTCATANTTCAACTCTCTCTGTTTAAATAAATACTGAAGGCTCTGGTGGTCGGTGAAAACATCAATATGAACCCCATATAGATAATGCCGCCAAATCTTTAGGGCAAAGACAACAGCGGCTAACTCAAGATCGTGCGTAGGATAGTTCTGTTCATGTTTCCGCAACTGTCTGGAGGCGTACGCGATAACCTTACCATGCTACATAAGAACACAACCTAGGTCAATTCTCGAGGCATCACAATATACAATATAACCCTCGGTGCCATCTGGAAGAGTCAAGACAGATGCCGTAGTAAGCCTTTTCTTTAGCTCCTGAAAACTTTGTTCACATACCTCAGTCCACTGAAACTTAGCTCCCTTATGTGTCAGTTTCGTCAATGGTGCAGAGATAGAGGAAAATCCCTCCACAAACCTTCGGTAATACCCTGCCAAGCCTAAAAAGCTACGAACCTCTGTCGGATTCAAGAGCCTCGGCCAAGTCATCACAGCTTCAATCTTTTGCCATCAACCTTGATATCATCACCGGTAATAACATGACCAAGAAAATNAGTCTGTAATACAGCTCGCAAGTGGTCCGCATGCTCGGCTTCCGATCGTGAATATATTAGGATGTCGTCAATAAACACAATCACAAATTC
Source organism: Nicotiana paniculata (assembly GCA_005239505.1). Lineage (NCBI taxonomy): Eukaryota > Viridiplantae > Streptophyta > Magnoliopsida > Solanales > Solanaceae > Nicotiana > Nicotiana paniculata. The sequence continues at coordinate 61,687 of ML360040.1, read as the reverse complement.
ATCCAAGAATGGTTTGAATACCCGGTTCATAAGATCCATAAAGGTTGTTGGGGCATTTGTAAGCCCGAAAGACATGACAAGGATTTCAAACTGGCCATACCTCGTCCTAAATGTTGTTTTTGGGATATCAATATCCCTGACTCGTAGCTGATGATAACCGGACCGCAAGTCGATCTTTGAAAAGTATTTGGCACCTTGTAACTGGTCGAACAAGTCATCAATCCGTGGAAGAGGATACTTATTCTTGATACTGACTTTATTTAGTTGCCTGTAGTCAATACACATCCGCTAAGAGCCATCATTCTTTCGAACAAAGAGCACCGGAGCACCCCATGGGGATGTACTTGGCCTAATAAAGCCTTTATCGAGCAAGTCCTTCAGTTGTTCCTTCAATTCCCTTAGCTCTGCAGGATCCATTCTGTGGGGAGGAATGGATATAGGTTGCGTATCGAGAAGCAAATCTATAGCGAAATTGATTTCCCTTTCGAAAGGAATTCCTGGAAGCTCGTCAGGGAATACCGTCGGAATTCATTCACAATAGGAACCGACTGAAGAGTCGCTGGCTCCTTATCTATATCCCTAACATGAACCAGATGGTATATACAGCCTTTAGCAATAAACTTTCGAGCCCTAAGGTATGAAATAAACTTACCCTTGGGTGTGGCTACATTACCTTTCCATTCAAGGACAGGCTCACCAGGAAAATGAAATCGTACCAACTTTGCACGATAATCAATATTAGGATAACAAGCTGCCAACCAATCCATACCCATAATGACATCGAAGTCTAGCATAACCAATTCAACTAAATCAACAGAGGTTGGACGGTCATTAATTAACACTGTACAACCTCGATAGACATGACTAGCTACAATAGAGTCGTCAACTGGCGTAGACACCTCAACTAAATGTGGCAACAACTCAGATCTCATGTCAAGCTTACCAGAAATAAATGGAGTAATATATGAAAATGTATAGTTGGGATCTATCAATGCATAAATGGCATGAGAATGTATTGTAAATACACTTGTGACAACATCTGGGGATGCCTCTGAGTCCTGTCGTCCTGTGAGTGCATAAAAGTGGTTCGGGCCACGACTAGAACCTGAGGTGTCTCCTCCACCTATCCCCCTACCACGGCCCTGAGTAGGCTGTGGACCTGGTCGGGGAGCACAGACTGAGGGCGAAGAGGCTGTTGCAGATCCTGAAGGCTGAGCTAGTGCACCTCTGCCTAACCCCGGGCACCGGCTAATAAAATGTCTTGTCTGCCCATAATGATAACATGCACTCGAACATTGTCTACACTGCTCGGTGTGCAGCTTACCGCAATGAGTACATGGACGAGTAGGCCGTCTCATCTGTGCGGAATTCTCCTATCAACGGCCCTCAGGCTGTCCTGAGCTCTTCCCCGGTCTTGACTGAATATAACGATCCAACCGCTGGCCCTGCATCTGTGGAGGGAAACTACCTGCTGACCGAGGTGGATATCGATGGAGTGAGGGCCTAAAATCACCCTGCGGCTCCCTATAAGACCCCATAGTACGAGCCCTCTTACTCTGCTCCATATCCCTGCGAGTATCACGAATCCGGCGGGAAAGGTCCTCTGTAGTCTGAGCGAAAGCGTGTATGCGGGAAATATCTACATCATCCGATAGGGATGCTACCCTACAGTCTCTAATCATATGATCCCCCAAACCATCCATATAATGATGAACTCTAGCTCTCATGGTACGTACGATATTTTGTGCATACCTCGCCAAAGAATTAAACTTATGGCTATAATCCCTCACACTCATATCCCCCTGCTTCAGGCTAAGAAACTGGTCAAGACGGGCCTCCCTAACCTCCCATGGCAAATAATGGGCTAAAAAAGCCTCAAAGAAGTCCTCCCACTCTGCTGGAGGAGCATCAGGTCCTCTAGATCTCTCCCATGCCTCATACCATAGGACGGCTACCTCACATAGTCGAAAAGAAGCCAACTCCACAGCCTCGGAGACGGAGGCATGCATCACCCTCAATACTCTATACATATGGTCTATAAATTCCTGGGGATCCTCAGTGGAACTGGATCCTGTATATAATGGAGGGGCCAAGTGAAGAAACTCTCGTACCGTCGAACTTCCTGTCCGATCTCCCCGGGCATCTGCTCCCGACTCTAGATGTCGCTCATGAATAGAAACCATCCTATTCAACAACTGAACTGCCTCCCTCATTCCCTGTTCCCCAGTCTCTGATGGGGGAACAACAAGTGTTGGAGGTCCTGTGTCTCTAGCTGCTCAGGTACCAATGGAACTGGTGAGGCTGGGGGTACTACATCTCCCTGAGCTCCAACAAGTGCTGGGGAAGCTGAAACTAGGGGTACTGGAGACTCACTGTGTGCCTCTAAGGGAAATCTATCCCTCTGACCCGGTGGGGAATGACTGGTACCTTCCCCTGGATCCATACCTATCTCTCGATGTGCCATCTCCTGAACGTAGGTATCCTGCTAGATAAGAAACACAAAGCACGATTTAGATTTCATATGTTACTACAACTTTGCTCTATAGCACGACCTATTAATTGAAAGAAACGTAACCATTCCTAAATGCCTCACAGCCTCCTGATTATAAGTGTGGTTCACAACACACCCATAAGCAAGACTCTACAAGACACGGCTTGTGGACTCTCTGGGATACGACCTACTCTGATACCATGTTTGTCACGCCCCAAACTAGGGGAGGCACAACTGACACTCGATGCTGTATTCGATCGAGTTAGCCACTAAACATACTAGATAACTAAACTGGGGGCCCAACAGATCGGGTAGCACAAAATCTGAAATACTAAGCCTGGACCGTTAAGGTCATGACCTAAATAATAATAAGCCATATAAACAAAAGTAGACAAGACAAAATAATAAAGTACTAGCTGGCTGACGAGGCCACGACTGAAGACATACATGCCTACACACATATATATACATGCCAAGCCTATGGGCTGGAGATTGAAAGCTGCAAAAAGAAACCCAGAATACTGTATCCACAATAGCCTCTAAGAGTGTCATAAGTACTGTCGGGACAAGGCCCCGACTATACCCAAAGTGTACAACAAAAGTAACCATCCTACGAAAGCTCCAGGAAGAGGTGGAGCTTACCAACTCATAGTTGAACCCCGAAATCCTAGAGGAGGGGTCGATCAGAGTCCCTACTTGGCCCTGCACGCACGAAAAAAAATGCAGTCTCCCCAGGCAACGGGACATCAGTACGAATAAAAATGTACTGGTATGTAAGGTTAAAAGTAGAATCATACATAGCTGATGTAAAAAGGGTAATAGAGATACCACCTGAAACTGAAACTCTGATAGCCTCCATGGCCGACATCCGGCCTCTTAGTAATAAAATATGCATGGTATGCTCGTGTAATTGTATGTCGTGAATACATATATATTGATGCAAATGCATGACATACCCAACCAAATGCTAGCAATGGCGGTCTCTCCCGGTAGCTAACCGGTATCATATTGCCAACCTGTGGCCATCTGTACAATATATATAGTCTTTCGGGCAAATAGGCCCCTTACCTCCGATTATAGCTCGAAGTCCATGCATAATATGCCATGTATGATATGAACTTTGAATGCACATAATAGGCCATAACAAGAACTTAGCCAATCTTGGCTCATTGGTACTCTTATTCTCCTAATCTCATAATCACCTTCGTATCGCATACAAATGTCTCGTGAAACCTCATATGTTTTTTGAATAAGCTTGAAAATTTAACTCGACTTTTAGAAAGATAACTTAACTCTGAATATGTTCATAAAAAGCTTAAGGTGCTTCACTTAGTCCTTATACCTGATTTCTTGATAATTAGTAAAAGAAAGTATTTCAAAAATCAAGTGTTTTATAGTTTAAACATACAAATTATATTTGAGATTTTTGAAAATCGACANATAGCATCATGAAAATACTTCAGCTACGATCCCAATGTCTTTCACAGAAGGTCTTTCTAGCAATAGAATAGTAAAATATCACATTTGGCGTCTTAGGAATTTCCCAGAATTCGTGCTAAAAGGAAGGACGGAGCTTAGCCTTAACATACCTCTCTAACGAACGTCTGAATGCATGTAGTTCCTTCACAAAAGTTGTTCCTTACGTTCTAAGCTTCAAAAAACACTATATTTATGCAGCTTATACGCACCTATAAACAGTTCATAATTGAGTTTAAATCGGCAGATTTGCCATATGACCCTAACTTGACGAAACGTCCGTAGAACTTTGTAAAAAAACGATCATAAAAGAGTCCCAAGATGATTACCTTGGCAAACCAAGTATAAATCCTGAAGAACCAGCAAGAACAACAAATTCCTATCTTCCAAAAATAGCTCCAAACACAGCTAATAGAAGGGGGAAACGATTGCAAAGCATAGAGATTGCATTTCTAGGCACGGGGGCAAACGTTAACGATAGAAATCATAAAAATCACACCTTAATCACTCAAGAACACCATGGGACCTTCTCTTCAGCTTCCTCACTGTTTTGGGACTAAAATAAAATGTTTTGGGGTCTTAATAGTCGCATTTGCCGCTTATACCATTTGTTTGACCCGACCCGGTTCGCGACCCGATTTCAGCCCGGACAGTCCCCGGTAAAACAGTCATAATTATTTACTCCGACATCGGTTTGATGTGAAGTTTTTTTGTTTGCAATATAGACTCGTAGACCTTCGATTCGGTAGGTTTTGGGTCCCATAAATCTTTATATATTGGGATAAATGATCTGATACATTTGACCCAAAGTTTAGAAAATTTATTAGAGAAATTTACGATAACTTTTGCCGACCTTTATTTCGCCACTTACTTGACTCCCAAAACTTAACATCTGACCAGTGTGATATTATAATACCTCCTAACACATTATTCTTAGCATATTAGATACTCTTAGTCTTATCCCACAGGTGCAAGTTAACTTAAACCTTCCGAACACGCGGGGTGCTACCCGAGCCATTTCTTTAACCACGAACCTTTGTTTAAGGGATTCCTTTGACCTAAAGCTTTAGTTTAGTTCCTTGATATTACCACACATTTTTATTCTTATTCTCCCAATGTCCTATACCCAATCATATATACCTAATATAACCACGCCCCATATTACGTATATTACATAAGAGAAGAGAAAAAAACACATGGGGTCTCACAACTTAGGGGCCGGTCATCGAGCTAATCTTTAGCTCGGGATTTTTGAGTCCGATCTGCGTAAGGTCCTGAGCATGATGTGCTTCGGCCTTTAAGCTCTTTAAGTATTATCCCTCAGGCTTTTAAACATCGGCTCTTAGGCTGTTTTAAGTTGGCCCTTAGGCTCTCTAGATTGACCCTTAGGCTCTCTAGGTTGGCCCTAAGGCTCTTTAGGTTGGCTCTAAGGCTCTTACATATCGGCCCTTAAGCTCTTATTATTTAGCCCTTAGGCTCTTTAGATTGGCCCTTAGGCTCTTACATATCGGCCCCTAGGCTCTTATTTGTTTGGGTCAATTTGACCTCTAAAATGGCTACAATTTCCCCACTTTCTGGCTAAAGACTTGTAAAAATTTTGTTATGCCTTGGCATGTTTTTATATTCGTTCGACTTTTGACGGCTCAATTGGTTGGAACCTCGATTGCAAGTCGATGTGTGACGACAGTTGAATACCTCGTGAGGTTTTCTCGAAGGCTGATCTTTTCGAAGCCTTCACATTATTCGGGGCTGATTTTATCAAAGCCCCTTTGCCTATGCCGAGGGTAGCCTGATTTAACCTGTTTTTGATGAATTTGAAGGCCTTTAGTTTTATGGCGGAAGTCGGACATGTACGAACCGCATTATTTCGGTTGTAGCCCTTTCATATGACTGTAGTCTTTTATATGGCTGTAGCCTTTAGTCCCCGAGCGAGATGGCCTTGGCCTTAGTATCGAAGGGTTGCCTTTTTTAAGGTCTTAAGTTCGTGTATGCCTCATTGAGGTCTTATAAGTTTGATTTTTTCCTCACTGAGGTCTTATATGTTTGAGTTTGCCTCATTGAGGTCTTATAAGTTCGATTTTGCCTCACTGAGGTCATATATGTTTGAGTTTTAGATGGCCTGATCTGTTGACTGTCGATGATAGTCCCCGAGTATTCGAGTATATTTGGCCCTTGAGTCGTTAAATGTGAAAATGGTAGACTACTTCGAGGCACAAAAGTGTTTCGATATAATAAGAGTGCTTCTTTGAGTAATCGATACATGCGTACATATTTTTTCCATCGGGGGCTCGATTATTCTATATGGACACGGTACATTTGACTGTTTGGCCCATTAAAACATTCTCCTATCGAGGTCCTCCTTGGGATGACTTGTTTTCTTGGAAAACGTAACCTCAGAGGGTGATGCTCCCCAGTATTCGAGGTTGATAGAAAAGAAGCCTTGAATACTTGTTGAGTTTTCCTTAGGTAGCATATAGGTGTTGCCTCCTAAAAACCTTGCCGGTAAAACCCATTTGGGATAAAACCCGATCTAAGGGAAAAAGAGTGCAACGCGTGCTTTAAACCCAAGGTCTTTGAGTTGAAGGGTGCTTCGATATCTCCAATCGAACACCTTTAAGAAGTTAGTATAAAATATAAATGAAAAAAGGAAAAGGTCATACCTCAGCAATAATAATGTTTGAGCAATGATATATTCCAATTGTTTGGTCGTAGCTTTCTTTCCATTATGCCAAGTTTGTAGGATCATTTGCCTACGACTCCGAGGACACGGTACGGTCCTTCCCAATTAGGACCTAATTTCCCTTTCGTTTGGCTTTCGTGTATTGAGGGTGACTATCCTTAGAACTAAGTCCCCGACTTCGAAGTAGCGGAGGTTCGTTCTTCTGTTGTAGTACCTTTCGATCCTTTGTTTTTGGGCGGCCATTCGAACTAATGCGGCCTCACGCCTTTCATCTAAAAGCTCGAGGGAGGTGTTCACGGCCTCGTTGTTTGATTCCTCAGTGGTATGTTGAAATATGATGCTCGATTCCCCGACCTCTACTGGGATCAACACCTCAGACTGATATACCAAAGAAAGCGGGGTCTCCCCTGTGCTCGACTTCGATGTTGTTCGATATGCCCATAGTACCTCGGGCATCACTTCTCTCCATTTCCCCTTCGCATCATCTAACCTATTTTTCAAGTTTTGGATGATGGTTTTATTTGTGGACTCGACTTGACCATTTGCACTTGGGTGATAAGGCGTTGATAGTATCCTTTTGATTTTATGGTCTTCGAGGAATTTTGTTACTTTGCTGCCGATGAACTACTTCCCATTATCGCATGCTATCTCGGAGGGAATCCCGAATCGACATATGATGTGGTCCCATATGAAGTCGATGACTTCTTTTTTTCTTATCTTCTCGAAGGCCTGTGCTTCCACCCATTTTGAGAAGTAGTCAGTCATAAATAAGATAAATTGAGCTTAACCTGGCTCTGTTGGCAGGGACCGATGATGTCCATCCCCCATTTCATGAATGGCCACGGGGATAGGACCGAGTGTAGTTGTTCAACTGGTTGATGGATCATCGTGGCAAATATTTGGCATTTATCACATCTTCGAACGAACTCCTTGGTGTCCTTCTCCATGCTATCCCAGTACTACCCTGCTCTGATCACCTTGCGAACCAAAGAATCGGCACCAGAATGATTCCCACAAGTGCCTTCATGGATTTCTCATAGCACATAATCAGTATCCCCTGGTCCCAAAAATATTGCCAATGGTCAGTCGAAGGTCCTCCCATACAATGTTCCATTCTCGCCGAGTGAAAATCGGGCTGCTTTGGCTCGGAGGGCCATCGATACTTTTGGGTCCGTGGGGAGCTTCCCATGCTTCAAGTAGTCGATGTACTTGTTCCTCCAATCCCATGTTAGACTTGTTGAGTTAATTTCTGCATGACCGTCTTTGATCACCGACCTTGATAGTTGTACGACAATCCCTAAGACTATGTCATCTTCTTCAACAGATGAGCCCAAGTTTGCGAGTGCATCGGCCTCGCTATTCTGTTCTCGAGGTACATAGAATAGGGTCCACTCTTTGAAGCGGTGCAATGTTACTTGAAGCTTGTCTAAGTATCTTTGCATCCTATCTTCTCGAACCTCGAAACTTCCGTTTACTTGGTTGACTACCAAAAGGGATTCACGTTTTTCTTCAATGACCTCTTCTCCCAGGCCTTTGGCTAATTCAAGACCTGCAATCATGGTCTCATACTCGGCCTCATTGTTAGTCAATTTTGAAGTTTTTATAGATTTTCTAATGACACATCCCATAGGCGGTTTTAAAACTATACCGAGCCCGAACCTTTTCACATTAGAGGCACCGTCAGTGAAGAGGGTACATACCCTCGATGATGTTCCCATTTTTAACAAGAATTCTTTATCTACTTCGGGCACGAGGGAAGGTGTAAAATCGGCTACGAAGTCTGCCAAAATTTGAGTCTTGATAGTCGTTCGAGGTTGATATTTAATATCATATCCTCTAAGTTCGATGACCCATTTTTCCAATCGAGCCGATAATTCAGGGTTATGCAAATGTTTCGAAGTGGATATGCAGTTATACACATATATGACGACATTGAAGATATGGTTTCAATTTCCTAGATGCACTTATTAATGCAAGGGCTAATTTTTCTAAATGCGGATACCTGGTGTCCGCATCTCCTAGGGTCTTACTCACATAATAGACAGGAAATTGCGTACCTTGCTCTTCCCGAACCAACACTCCACTCATCTCTACCTCAGACACGGCCAAATATAAATATAGTGTTTCATCCTCCTTCGGAGTATGGAGAAAAGGTGGGCTAGAGAGATACCGTTTTAATTCTTCCAAGGCTTGTTGACATTCTTGAGTCCATTCGAAGTTGTTCTTCTTCTTGAGTAGGGAGAAGAAATGATGAATCCGATCTGAAGACCTCGAGATGAATTGGCCTAAGGCAGCTATTCGCTCGGTCAGCCATTGCACGGCTTTCACATTGTTTACTACGGTGATATCTTCGATGGCTTTGATTTTGTCGGGGTTGATCTCTATCCCCCTGTTTGACACCATGAAGCCCAAAAAATTTGCCCGAGCCGACTCCAAAAACGCATTTCTCAGGGTTGAGCTTCATATTGTATCTTCTTAGGATATCGAACGTCGCCTGCAAATGGGTCAAATGGTCCTCTGCACGCAGGGACTTAACTAGCATGTCATCAATATAAACTTCCATAGATTTGCCTATTTGATGTTTGAACATCTTATTAACTAGGCGTTGATATGTTTCTCCTGCATTTTTTAGCCCGAATAGCATTACTTTATAGTAATATGTACCACACTTCATGATAAACGAAGTCTTTTCCTGGTCCTCCGGGTTCATTTGAATTTGATTGTACCCGAAGTAGGCGTCGAGAAAAGTAAGGATCTCGTGGCCAGCCATGGCATCGATTAATCGATCGATGTTGGGCAATGTGAAATAATCTTTAGGGAATGCTTTGTTCAAATCCTTATAGTATACACACATTCTAAGTTTATTCCCTTTTTTGGGGACTACCACTACGTTAGCTATCCATTCAGGGTATTTTACTTCCCTAATGGATTATATTTTGAGAAGTTTAGTTACCTCATCTTTGATAAATGCATGCTATACCTCGGATTGAGGTCTCTTTTTTTGCTTCACCAGTTTGAACCTGGGGTCGACACTTAGTCTATGGGTGGTTATCTCCGATGGGATCCCTGTCATATCTAAGTGGGACCAACCGAAGCAATCAATGTTACCAATAATAAATTGAATGAGTTTTTTTCGGAGTTCGGGGGTTAATCCCATTCCCAGGTATACCTTTCATTCCGGAAGACGCTCGATCAATATGGCCTACTCGAGTTCTTTGACTGTGGACTTCGTTGCATCTGATTCCCCGGGAAGACAAAGGTTCGAGGGGTGAGGAAATCTTCTTCTTCGTCCTCAACCACTTTTTTATCGGGCTCCTGCCCTTCGGGCTCAAACAAGGGTATGGATTGTGATTGCTACTTGGCTACCTATTTGTCTATTGACTTCTTTGAGGTAGATGGTGTCGATACCGGTGTCGAGTCGTGCACTGCGAACATCTCCTTAACTGCATGTTGCTCTCTGTATATTGTTTCACGCCATCCTTTGTTGGGAACTTCATTATTTGATGAAGAGTTGATGGAACTGCCCTCATGCTATGGATCCATGGCCTTCCAAGTAGAGCATTATATCTCATGTCACCTTCGATGACATGAAACTTGGTGTCTTGTATGGTTTCGGCCACGTTGACTGGGAGGATGATTTTCCCCTTTGTTATTTCACTTGCCATGTTGAATCCGTTCAGGACTTGAGGGGCGGGTATGATTTGGCCGAGCATCCCGAGCTGCTCCACGACCCTCAACCTGATTATATTGGCCGAACTACCTGGATCCACGAGCACACCTTTAACTTGAACTTTATCTAAAAGAATAGAAATTACCAGTGCATAATTATGAGGCTCAGATAAGGCCTCGATGTCCTCTTCGCTAAAAGTAAGGGCACCCTCGGGTATGTAGTCCCGATTCCTCTTCTCCCTTGTGATGGATACTTTCGTTCGTTTGAATATGGGTCCTTGTAGGACGTCGACTCCTCCGATGATCATGTGAATGACGTGCTGGGGCTCTTCTGGTTCATTCTTCCTGTTTGCATCTCTCTCTCGAAAACGGTTCTTGTCCTAGTTGCTGAGGAACTCCCGAAGATGCCCTTCGTTGAACAATCGGGCTACCTCCTCTCGAAGTTGTCGCAGTCCTTGGTCCTATGACCATGAGTGCCATGATACTTGCACATTAAGTTGGGGTTCCTTTGAGAAGGATCGGACTGTATGGGCTTGGTCCATCTGGTGTTCCTAATCTTTCCAATGGTAGACACGATATCCGAGGCATCAATGTTGAAGTTGTATTCTGATAATCGGGGTGCCTCCATCGGTCCCGAATGTCTGTCAAACACGGCCTTTCTCATGGGTCCCCGGGAACTTTGAGCTCGCTCCGATATTTGATCATTTCAGGGTATATTACGCCTCTATGTGTTTCTTTGATCTTCAATGTACGGCTGATATCTTTCCTTGTTTTGCCTCGGCACCCTTTCTGCATTTCTCTATTCCTTTGCTAGTAGCCTGCTTGGATACACTAATCCTGAGGGGGCTCCCAATTAGTCATTCTTGACCCTGATTTTTGACTGGTACCTATTGTGCACATCCACCCAAGTCACGGCGGGATACTTGATCAAGTTCTTCTTCAGCTGCCTCGAAGCTATTGAGCTTCGTTCATTCAGTCCCTGAGTGAAGGCTTGCACTGCCCAATCATCGGAGACGGGAGGTAACTCCATTCGCTCCATCTGGAAATGGGATATGAACTCCCTCAGCATCTCGTTCTCTCTTTGTTTGATTTTGAAAACATCGGACTTCCTTGTAGCGACTTTTATGGCACCAGGATGTGCCTTTACAATTGAGTCTACCAACATGGCAAACGAATCTACTGAGTTCGGGGGGAGGTTATGATACCACATCATGTCCCCCTTGGACAGTGTTTCTCCAAATTTCTTTAACAAAACAAACTCGATCTCGTCGTCTTTTAAGTCGTTCCCCTTTATGCCACAAGTGTATGTGGTAATGTGCTCATTGGGATCTGTGATCCCGTTGTATTTTGGAATGTCGGGCATCCAGAACTTCTTCGGAATGGGCTTCGTAGCCGCACTCGGTGGGAATGATTTCTGTACAAACTTCTTCGAATCCAGTCCTTTCAAGACCAGGGGTTCTCCTGAGATCTGGTCGACCCTCGAGTTATAGGTTTCCACTATCTTGTCGTTGTCCTCTATCTTCTTTTCTCCTGATTCGATCCTCTTAGTGAGTTCCTTTAGCATCCTCATGATGGTGGGGTTCGTTCCTGACCCATTATTGCTTGATCTTTCTGGGGCTGGCTCAACTCGAGGAGCTGATTCTGGTCCTCCTATGCTCGGAGTCTTTTGTTGACTTTGTAACTGAGCAATAGCAACTTGTTGGGCTTCTAATATCTCAAAGATTACTTGTGGACTAACTTCTCTTTCTTCTCGAGCCTGTGTCCTTTGTGCATCAGGTTGGTCTCCTCCGTATACACTTCTTTCAATATCAGTACCCAAATCGATGTGCAAAGCAATGTGTGAACCTACGTCGACAGGGTTTGGTGCTGGTGCTACCCCAGGGTCTAGCGATGGCACACCGGCCCCTGAAGCTGTTGCACTATTTTCTCCACAGAACCCGAGACCGTCGTTGCCATATGCATTTGCTGAGTTAGACATATTTTAACTAAAATCAAAGAATCTTTGGACAAGAAAAAGTGTGAAGAATAACGTGTGTTATCAGAAAACTAGTACCAAAATAATCACTATTATCTTTAGCCCCATGGTGGGCGCCAAACTGTTTACCTCAAAAATGGAGTAAACAATTATACTTATTTTGTGGTTCTAAAAATATGTGATTTATCTCAATACTAGTAGCTAAGCTAGAAACGATTAAGCGTAAGTAAGAAGCATATGATAATCGAACTAGTGTTGTCAAAGGTAACGGGGGCCTCGAGATCGATAGCCTCGAAATATTGATGTTAGTTAGTAGCAATAAGCTATGAACAATGAATGAAGAACAATAAAGTTGAAGAATAATCTTGATCACAACAAACGAGAAAAGCATAGTAGAATATTCTATAGCAGTGAATGATCTCTTACAAAATGATTGGGGTCCCTTTTATATAGGAGGGGAAAACCTTAATATGGTACATTTCTAATTATAATAAAGAATACTATTGGTGTAGTTGTATAACGGCCTAGTACGGATTTTTACTATATCTTACAAATCTTATATGTCCTAACCATGTGTCCTTGGGAAATTCTCGCTTTTTCTTAACTATCATCGATTTTGCACTGCCTCGAGGTAGGCCGTGACGGACCTTCGACGTGCTTTCTCGAAGTTCACACTCTGAGATCTGACTTGAACTTTATTTCAAACATGAGCTCGGGCTCGGAACATAATAGAGACTTCGAAATCGGACTCCTCCGATTTCGGCCGTATACAGGGACAAAGAATACTGACTTGACACCTCTCTTTGGCTATAAAATACTTATCCTCTTTTTTATTTGATTTTTTTTCCTTTTTCCTCTTATTTTTCTACTAAATATATATTTTCTTCTTTAGAGAAAGAGTGAAAAGGCTGCAGTAAGTTTGTCGAATCTTAGGTAGTTACAATATGATGAAAATTATACTAGTTGCAATTAAAGTTGTAATGAATGCAATACCCACCCTATTAGGAAGATGATACGACTCAAGCACTTTTTTTCACTTTAAAAAGAAGTTCATCAATTCATCTAGCATTACCTTTTCTGTAGCATGCATCAAAGCACCTCTCTAAAAGAGAATGTTGCTTCGTCTTTGATTATAAAAAAGAAATACTTAATCGTTAATACATTATTATGATTGAATATACGTTTATAACTATTTTTATTACAATTAGTATAATAATGCTAATTATATTACAACAATTTCTCAGTATAAGATATTAATTCTATTCATATTACCCAACATAAGTTACCAATTATATTGGTTACTTTTTTCTTTTGGTTACAGATTGAGGCCAAAATGCTATACTTTTAGTTCATTACTGACCCTATATTTTGGTGGTCTAATGAGTTATTGTGCGACATTAGAGCTAAGGTGTGTTGTTTTATGTATAGGAACATCGGAACGAATCATTAAAGGAAAGTTTCACAAAAGGAGGACAAAAATACAAGAAAAGAGAACAAAAGCATCAATTATCCAAACTGTGCTACAAACGAGGCTTTGTGAGGTCTATAGCCAGGTTGACCGCGTTGTAGACCAGGCTTCACGAGATTTCGACCATGCTATAGACCAGGCTTCGCGAGGTTTCGACTACGCTATAGACCAGGCTTCGCGAGGACTATAGCCAGGTTGATCGCGCTACATATCAGGCTTCGCAAGGTCTATAGCACGGTAATATAAAGTCGTTGGTTAAAAGACTCTGACCCGAATTTGGATTCAAAGACTTCAACCCTAGCCTATAAATACTCCCCAAACATGTCAATACTAGAGGAAGGACGTTTTTATCGCATATTCGACCAAAAGGGAGACATTTTTTAGAGGGTATTCGACCTAAGGAGGCAAGAACACACTAGGATCAAGGCGAGGAATTCTTCTACGAGTTTTTAACTTCCTTATTTCTATTTTCATTATTGGTTATGAATTCTAGTATTGTAGTTATGCATACTATTATGAATAGCTAATTTGTTATATAGGATTTTGATGGGACCTTTTGAAGGATGATTTTTCTGTTGCATTGAATATAGTTTTTCCATTGGATTTTCTCTTCTTGTTCAACTACATGATTATTTTAGTTGATTGAAGGGCCCTCAATTGACTGTTCCTATTCAGAGTGTATTTATTGAAAAACGGTACATATTTAGGTATTGCTGGACAACATCACTTCCGACATATGTCAGGAATCAATACGGAGGATTTAAAGGTCGAATTAGGAATAACGAAACCTTGGTGCGATCTTAGTGAGGGTGAATTAGTGCCAACTAGCAGTTTGAAAGAATATGTCTAGTAAATTATGGTAGTTTCTCAGTAGAGAATTACAGCACCCGAAGTACTCACGATCGGTAGAGACTACTTAGGAAAACTTATAGAAAACGTAGCGGGAAAGATTCCGACATTTGGAGAAATCACAACTCTAGACCTCTTTAGGCTTGTTTCCAATTTCATCCTTGTTAGTTGATAAAATTTACTATTATAATATTTGTTAGTTAATTAGTAGAAATAAAAAATCAAATCTTTATAATTTAGGAATTGTTCGAGCTTGTCTTCTTAGTAATAATAAACAGTTGTAGTAAAACCTTAGTTCTCTGTGGGATTCGACTCCGGTCTCTTAGACCAGATTATATTTGCAACTACTGCTTAGTCCTTTTTATAAGTAATAGTTGGGCGTGATCAAATTTTGGCGCCGTTGGCAGGGATTTGGACTCAGGGACTTCAACCCTAGCCTATAAATACTTCCCAAACATGTTAATACTGGAGGAAGGACGTTCTTAGATCATATTAGACCAAAAGGGAGACATTTTTGAGAGGGTATTCGACCTAAGGAGGAAAGAACACACTAGGAGGAAGGCGGAGAATTCTTCTACGATTTTTTCACTTCCTTCTTTCTATTTTCATTATTGGTTAAGAATTCTAGTATTGTAGTTATGCATACTATTATGAATAGCTAATTTGATATCTAGGGTTTTGATGGAACCTTTTGAAGTATGATTTTTGGCGCCGTTGCCGGGGAACTAATGGTATAGTTGTAGGTTTACATATTGCTAGGTTTCAAGTTTGAACTTTGTTTTTGTTTTGTTTTTTATTCTATTTTATTCTACTTGTTGATTTGAGAAACATGACATCTTGGAATTATGGGAGTTTAGGTGTTGGTAATTCTACTATTGATCCTCATATATATTGTGAAGAAAACCATCCATGGCAAAATTATCAAAATATTTCCGAGAGCGAGTTATGTGCACGAACTCAATCCTACATGTGGAATATATGTGATGTTTGTCAAGATGGTCTCTTTTATGATTGTGCTTGTATTTATTATCCTCCCCCAACCCCTTATTATGATGGTTCTACATTTTCATGTGAAGTTAATAGGAACAACAAAGGGAAGCTGACCTGAAGGAGATCAAAGATAAGTTGAAGTTCCTGGTGGAACAATATGATGAGAAACCAGTGCAGATACAAAGGCAAGAGACAACTATTCACAACTTGAAGGATGAAGCAAATAAACTAATTGAACCTTGTAAAGCGCGGCAAGCTTACATTATGGATAGTAGCCAAGAAGAGCATGAATTGGCTACAGAAATTGCCATTATAATGGAGGAGTTGAGAGTACAATATGACCAAACCAACCAACTAGAAGTTTATGATGTCAATGTTGAAGAAGTGGTACTGGAGTCAACTGAGGACCTTACAAATAGAATTTTAATTGATTCTAGTTTGTGGCAAGAAGAGGAGGTCGATAACAAGTTGAATTTTTAGTTTGAGCGCATTGGTCCTCACTCCAATCATTTTTCAACATTGTGTTCGGAAGGAGAAAAGGAAATTGATCCGTATGAGCCAATGCAAGAGTCAAAGGACGAGGTAGATGAGCGCTATATTTGAAAATTTTCAAGGCTGTCTAGGCAAAGTGACATTCCTCGGTTGAAATCCAAAAAGTGCATAAAGAATCATTTAATTTTTGGCTTGCAACAATTTGTATCGCTCCAAGAGCATGATCATAGAGCAGAGCCAAAACTTGGGGTCCAATTCATAAGTTCAAAAAAGAGGCAAAAAGTGATTTGCGTCGTGCCGCAATATTAAATCAAGCGCTTGTTGGGAGGCAACCCAGCTTTACTTCTTTTTTTTATTCTTTTTTTTTAAATTATTGTATTAGTCTTGTAGTGTTGTTTTTTATTTCTCTAGGAGAATGGGAAGCAAGGCCATTTTAAGAAAGTGAAAGCAAGTGAGGCTGTTAGAACTAAGTGTAGGGTGCTCGCACAAAGAACCAAGTATGTGAGAAGAATGAGTACTCCATGAGTTGCTAATGCTTCGGCCTTTAGCCTACCAGGGAGTTTTTTTTACCCTCTTGTATTTATGGGTGCGCATTGGGGGCAATGCACAATTTTAAGCGTGGGGTGCGGAGAATATCTGGGTGACTTTCTATGCTATTTTAGCTGTGTTAGTTTAATTGAATAATTTTTTTAAGAAAAAAATAGAAAAGATTGGACTTTTCCCGATGATGGATCTATTAGACAGTTTTCTTGAGGGTTTAAAGTCTAACCAAAAATACAAAAAAAAAAAAATATATATATATATATATATCTCCCGTGGTTTTTCTTTTTGCCTCGCTCTTTTTCATGGGATGTAGTTCGAACCGGGTCATAGTTTTTTATTTTTAAAGTAGAATAGGACTTAGGAATAAAATAAGGAAAATGAAATTTCTAGGCGCTCTTTTGACTTGTTTGATAGTAGCATATTTAGGCTCTAGCACGTGTATTACCTTTCCTGTAATTTGAAGTTGCTTATGATACTTTATTGAGTTAGATAGCATGTCTATTGACGCCTATGTCAAATTTTCTTGGCTCGTGTTCACTTTGTGTTTGATCCTTAATATGTTGTGGCTCCGTGAACACTCGCATTTGTTTGATAATTGGAATGAAACCCTACTTAGTGAGTCACGTGACATGTGTGGTGAGAAATTGTATAGTTCGTGTCATTGCATTAGAGTATAGAACTTGCCCGGCATGTGAGTTGAAGCGAAATCCTAGGCTCTGCTTGGTTTGAAAAATGATTTTAGGCTTTCTTTGATCTTTTTGAACTTAATGCCTACCACAAAGAAAATTTATCCCTTGTCAACCTTTTTGAGCCTATAGACTTTTTTTTGGCAACCACATTACAAGCCTTTACCCCTTTATTCTTAATTATCATTGTTTTGCTCATTGCACCTCTTAAATCACTTTAATTATAAAATTAGGGCTAAAAGAAGTAAGGAGGAAACTTGGGTAGCTCTTGAGTGGAACAGTGAAAGAAAGAAAAGGCGCACTTGTATTGTAAGGAATACACCACTAGCAGGAATGGTAGAAGAAAAAAAAAAGAGTATTGTTGAAAAGAAAAAAAATGTAGTAAAGGAAAATAATCATATCTTGTCCTTGCTAGTGTGTATGAATTAATGTAGTACTTAAAGAAAGAGAAAATATTTTTGGGCGCGATATTGTTTGTGGAATTGAAGGGGATTGAACAATTTACGCTTATAATGAATTTTGTGATGTGTTAAAGTGCTTAGGAGGGTTAGTCACTATTTCTAAAATTCATCCTACCTGTCCTTTAGCCCACATTACATCCATAAAAATCCTAAATGAGTTTAGATCGAGCAATCCTACATTAGTAGAGGTTTACATAATGGGCAAGCCTATGGTACTTTGTGCATGCATGTGACTTCCTTGTGAGAGTGAGGGATTTCTTTGGTATATGAGGGTCATTAAAATATATTTGAGCATTTGATTTGAATGTGTGGATTCAACTTACTCTCTTGTTTTTTTTGTGAGGGCACATGATTTCGCAAGGGATAGATGACATTATTAGATTTCTCTATGATGTCAAGTGTTCAAACCATGAATGCATTATGATATTGAGTTGGTTTGTGAGGTCAGGATTGTTATAAGCATGTTTCCTTGTGCTGAATAAATTTTTGAAGTATGGCATAAAGTAAAAGAAAATGTGTGTTGAAGATATATGCTAAAGTTTAATTTTTGGTATCAACCATAGTCATAGGTATGGTGTAATTCGCATGTGCTAAAAGAAAATAAAGTGCTCTGGATTAACGTGAATTGGTGGTTGACTCAAAGACGAGAAACATTTAAGTGTGGGGTGATAATGTGAGGCCAAAATGCTATACTTTTAGAACATTACTCACCTATATTTTGTTGGTCTAATGAGCTATTATGCGATATTTGAGCTAAATTGTGTTGTTTTATGTGTAGGAACATCAGAACAAATCGTCAAATGAAAGTTTCAGGAAAGGAGGACAAAGATACAAGAAAAGAGAACAAAATAATCAATTATCCAAACTGTGCTACAGACCAAGCTTTGCGAGGTCTATATCCAGGTTGATTGTGTTGTAGACCAGGCTTCACGAGGTTTCGACTACGTTATAGACCAAGCCTCGCAAGGTCTATAGCCAGGTTGACCGATGTAACAACCCGACTTACCGTTCTAAGAATCTAACGCTCAGTTCAGTGACTTAAGGTTTCAAGACGCTTCATAATATGTATTATAACGCGCGTGTGTGGTCGATTTTGATTTTCGGAATATTTAGAATTTTATTTGAAAGACCAATTCTCATTTTGAAGCTTAAATGGAAAGAGTTGACCGGAGAGTTAACTTTCGAGCAAATGAACCCGGAATGGAATTTTGATGACATCAATAGCTTCGTATGGTGATTCCACACTTAGGCGTGTATCCGGATTTGGATTTGGAAGTCCGTAGGGCAATTCGATGCATTTTGGCGAAAGTTGGAAAAGAAGACTTTTTGGAAAATTCGACCAAATGTTGAATTTTTGATAAGGAGGTCGTATTTCGATTCCGTAAATTGGAACAGCTCCATTACGTAGTTAGGGAATCGCGTGAAAAAATTGAATTCATTCCGGGTTGATTCGATACGTTTCGGCGCAAAATATAGAAGTTCAAATATTTGAAAACTCATAATTCGATTCGATGCGCAATTCGTAATTTCGGCGTTGTTTGACGTGGTTTGAAGCCTCGATTAAGTTTGTATTGTAGTTTAAGAAATTTTGGTATATTTGGTTAAGGTCCCGAGGGCCTCGGGTGGATTCCGGATAGCTAACGGATCGAATTTGAAATGTTTTTGAAGCTGCTGAAATTCTGCTATTTCTGGGCAGCAGCTTCATCGTAGAAGCGATGGGAATGAAGCTGGGCAGGGGTTGTTCGTGGTCGCAGGTGCGAAGCAATTCACGCACTTGCGGAATCACAAAAGAGAAAAATGAGGATGCAAAAGCGGATGCTGGCAGCTGTAGGACTGATCGCAGAAGCAGAAATTCTTTCGCACCTGCGAGCTTATCCAGTAACATTCCTAATTAACCTAGAAGCTCAATACTAGCAATAAATTCTAAACGTAACTGAAATGGAATCCAGCAGGTGCGGTGAAAGTTTATTTCGCACAAGCGACGTAGCAGATGCGATTATGTTGTTCGCAGAAGCGATTCGGCCCGAAACATAGAGCATCGAAAATCAGTCATTCTTTTATTTTGTTTTGGGATTTTTTCAGCGCGATCCTTGAACGATTTTGAGGATTTATTGACGACTTCAACTTGGCTAACATCCTACATCTAAAAGTGATTATATTTCACAAATCCATGGTTATATTCATCGTTTATTTCGGATTTAAATGGAAGAAAGCAAGATTATTACAAAACTTTTCAAGAAGATTTAAATGGAAGAAAGTAAGATTTTTACAAAACTTTCCAAGAACAAAAATCTAAGATTTTGGAGGTCGAGTTATTATCGGAATTTGATAGAATTGGTATGGTTGAACTCGTATTGGAATGGGTGTTCGGATTTCATGAAAATCATGTCGGATTCCGAGAGGCGGGTCCCGCATTGACTTTTGGTTGAATTTTTGGAATAAAATTTTAAGTCGACGTTATATTATCCGGAATTATTTTCGATGAATTTTAATGAAATTATACAATTAATTTGGATAGATTGGATCTATCCGGAGGTCGATTCAAGCAAGAAGGCGATTTTGGAATATCGGCCTAACTTCAAAAAGGTAAATATCTTGCCTATCCTTGAGGGGGAATTACCCCTTAGGCATTGAGTCTTATGTGGAAACTGTGTGAATGAAAAACCATGTACGCGAGGTGACGAGTACGTACGTGGTTTATATGTGCAAATTATATCGATTAAAATTCATAGACGCCCTTATGTATTAAAGTGAAATAAATGGTTGGAACTCAGTAAATCCTTGATTTGTCATGCCTCATTCCTTGGCTGTCGAGTTTGTATTTATATGATAATTTGGTGAAAATTTCCATTTGGATTTTTATGTGAATTTTGTGTGTTTGTTGATATGATATTTCTTGGAAATAATTCTATTATAGATTTTGCATTCTACAAATAATTAATTAAGCAAGTTTAAATTGAGGTATTAATATATTTATCGAAACTTTGGATTTAAGAAGGTGGCATCTTACGCTGAGTTAATTTTTCCATCTTTGTTGTTGTAGGTTTTAAGTACTTGGTGTGGAGCCTTGGGCTATTTGCTGTGAAATTAATTAATTTTATTGTATCTTTGGAATTGGTTGTGGCCTATTCCACTGTTGGCATGATGTGGGTATAAGGGTGGCATTTCACTGTGGTTATGCGTTGGAATATTGTCTGGGCGGAGCGATAAGGGTGGCTATTAAACGAAGCGATAAGGGAGGCTAATATATGAGTGATAAGGGTAGCTATTATAGGAGTGATAAGGGTGGCTATAGGAGAGATAAGGGTGGCTATTGTCATGGATGATATGTGGTGATGTGGGGATATTGTGTTGGTGATTTTATGTGATGTTCTGACTTTCTTGTGATTTCTTTTATATATTGTGCAATTTATTTTAATAATCGAGTAAATTTAAGAATAGTCAGATATATGTTGAAATTCTGAGCTTGTGAATATTTGCCGGGCGGATTATGATATGGGTACGAGGTGCCGGGAATAAAGGATGAATTTATTATTGGTACCTGAATTGTTCGTACAGTTATGATATGAAATATGGGCTCGAGGTGTCTTGACTAAAGATTTCTATTGGGAAGATTTATAGGCTAAAGATTTATATTTGAAGGACTTGATTAATTGATCGCACTTGTATTCATTATTTGCTGAGCAACATTTATGGTGTTCTCGTTGCCCTACTGTTTATATCACTGGTTGATTATTGTTGCCCTCATTGTTATTGTTTCCTATTATTTTTATATGATATACTGCACAGGTTATTAGACTAGTGAGTGTCTTGACTGTACCTCGTCACTACTCCACCGAGGTTAGTCTTGATACTTACTGGGTACCGTTGTGGTGTACTCATACTACACTTCTATACATTATTTTACAGAGCCAGGTACTGGAGATATCGGACTCGGACAGAGTTAGAGTTTGATCACAAGGATTCAAGTTAGAGCTGCTTGGTCGCCGCAGTCCCTTGGAGTCTTTCCCTTTTATCGTACTGTGAATTATTATTCGAGAAGTATTGTATATTTAATTTCATTCAGATAATTTCGTGTATTCATTTAGAGTTTGTGACTCAGTACTACCAGTGTTGAGAGGTTGTATCTTTATTTCCACTGTTGATTTCGATTATCTATTTTTTTTTAAAATGGCTTGAATTGTTATTATGATCGGTTTACTTAGTCTTAGAGACTTAGTGCCATCAGGACGCTTGTGGTGGGATTTTGGGTCGTGATAAGTTGGTATCGAGCTCTAGGTTCATAGGTTCCACGAATCATGAACGAGTCTAGTAGAGTCTTGTGGATCAGTACGGAGACGTCTGTACTTATCTTTGAGAGGCTACAGAACTGTTAAGAAATTTCACTTCGTTCATTCCTTTCGTGCGGATTTTTTGATTGTTTAATATGAGACTTTGTATATCTATTCTTTCATAGATGGTGAGGACACGTGCTACAGGTCAGATGAGAAGACACCCGCGCATACTACTAGGGCCGCGAGAAATCAGGGCCAAGGTAGAGGCCAAGGAAAGGCACGTGTCAAAGATAGAACACCTGTCAAAGTAGGAGTTGAGGAGCCGCCAATAGCTCCAGTTGGGTGACAACACCAGAAGCACCTGTTGTTACCCCTGGACTTCAGGATACTTTAGCATAAGTCCTAAATATGTTTGGTACATTAACTCAGGCGGGAGTGATCTCTATCTTACCAAACATCTCACAGATAGGGGAGTAGCTCAAACTCCTACAGCCCGTACTCTAGAGCAGTAGGTTCACATTGGTCAAGTTCCAGGTCTAGTACCGGTACAATCTATCATTCCAGTTCAGCCTGAGGTTAGGCCAAGGGCATCAGAAGAAGAAAAGAGACTTGAGAGGTAGGTTAAAGAGGTATGACCCACCTACGTTTAGTGGCACAGCTACAGAGGATGCTCAGGGAATTCTACAAAAGTGCCACCTCATTCTCTGCACCATGGGTATTGTGGAAGTGAGCGGAGTCACCTTTACTATATTTCAGCTGTTAGGAGCAGCGTATCAGTGGTGGCAAGTCTATGAGGAAAGTAGACCAATCGATGTAATACCACCAACTTGGGCTCAATTTTCAGTAATGTTTTTGAAAGAGTTTGTTCCTGAGACTCTCCAGGATACGTGGCACACAGAGTTTGAACGATTACGTTAGGTCACCATGACAGTGTCAGAATATGCCATCTGGTTCAGTGAGTTAGCTCGTCGTGCACCTATTTTGGTTCCTACCGTCAAGGAGTGGGTCCGCAGATTCATTGAGGGACTCGAGTATGATATTAAAATATGCATGGCTCGGGAGTTGCAAACTGATACTCCATTTCAGCAAGTAGTGGAGATTGCGAGGAGAATCGAGGGTGTACTAGCTGAGGAAAAGGAGTATAAGGAGACCAAAAGGTCTCGAAGCACTGGAGAGTTCAGCGGATTTTACTCTTCAGTTATGAACTACTATGGCGGAGGCTCTAGCAGTCGGCCGGCTCAGTCCGCACATCAGAGTATTCCCACAACACATCAGAGTATTCGGGGTGCTCCAGTAAGTTCTATTAGTGCACCACCGGCATGAGGTTCTCACAGTGATTATTCCAGTTATCCGGCACAGACTCAGTACGAGCAGTCACGACCTCAGAGGAGTTTCTATGAGTGTGGTGATACTAGGCACATCATGAGAGATTGTCCCAGACTTGGGAGAGGTTGATTTAATCAGAACACTCAGGATATTAGCCCAAATGCAATTACTACCCCACGAGCACAACCAGTTAGGGGTGGAGGACAGGCGGGTAGAGGAGCCCCAGAGGGGGAGGCTCATCCCGTTGATATATTTGCTATGGTATGGATGAGGCCACTACACCAGATAATGTCGTTACAGGTACGACCTCGATTTGTTATAAAAGGGTATTTTTCCTGAATTCGATTCAGTTCTGAATATTGAGGCGAGTCCTCCTATTATGTTCCACTTAAGGATGAGCTTCGTAATTTTGTTATACACTCATATGTTTATCCATGTTAGGAGACTTGATGTTGCTAACCCGTGTCTATCATTTTTATTTTGTGCACTATTGAGGACTATAATTTCGAATGTGACTTTCTATTATTCACTACATTGGGTTTTAATGTGATTTCGGAATAACTGATTTCAGTTTTATGAATTATATGCCCTACCGGTATGGGGGTTCTCTATGTGTCGTGAAAGTGGTTTACGGAATTTATTAAAAGAAGGAAGAAAGGAAATGGAAAATTTTCAATTGGCACAACGTGCAAAATACTTGTGATGCAGAGTTGAGGACGAGATCCTCACAATCGTTTTTATATGATGTGAAATATTTAAACCGCGCTACAATCCGCGCTGGATGTTATATAAGGACGAGGTCCTTGTGGTGAAAATTTACGTGTTTAAATTCTCCCTTTGTGAAATTTAAATTTGTACTATAGTATTAATAGGAAGTCATGCCTATTAGGGATATTTAACAATTCTTTTATGTGTTATTGTGCATATTTATCCACATTCGTGCTGAGAATATCGATTTTATCCTACGAGGTGAGTGCCTAGGTGGCGTTAAATGTGCCTCGCTAATTCGGGTAAATAATTATGAAGTCCTCACGCCTCGCGTATTGGTGTTGATGATACCCAATTTTTCTCTCATATATTTCAAATATACATATATACTTTCAAAATAGTGCATGAGCATCATCAAGCATTTTTTCATAATTTTCAAAGATTTTTAGATAAACTAATTCCCATAATTTTATTAAATAAATAATTATTAATTGCATCAAAAATAATTTTTATGCTGATTTTATTATCTAACCTCATCATTTGTATCCATATTAAGCTTTAAATATTTTTGATGTATTTATTATAATTATATTTGCATCTTTAGGCTAAAACGGAATATTTTGAAATAATAGCCCTTATATACTTATGATCACTTTATTTATGCAAAAAATTAACTTTTGGATGCTTTTATAGTAATAAATAATTTTTATTAATCATTTTTATGCACAAATAATATTTTCACTATTCTATTTATCATTTTTTTACAAATTATTTTATTAATTAAATTGGGTATTTAACTAATAGTCCCTAAATTCACCAATTTCGGACCGGAAACTACCAGCCCCTTAGCCTATTTACCTAAAACCACCTACCCAAATCCTTGGCCCAACACTTAAACCCAATCCATAACCCCCTAAACCAGTCCGAAACCGACCCAACCCCTTTTAAATCACAACCGTTGATCTCAGAGATCAACGACCCATATCACTACCTCCTTCTAATTAACCTACTTATCCCCAAACCCTAGAGACCATTATCCCATCCCCTCCGTCCTTGAACTCTCCTGAACCTTCTCCTCTCCTCTGTAAACCCTAGCGCCGTCACCCATTACCCCTCCAATTCCAAACCAAAAATGGAATCAATCAACGATTCCTTTACCTTATTGACCCCTCCTCTCTACTGGTTAACCGTTTATGGTGTTATATAATTGCTTTCCTGATATGGCAAGCACATCTTGTAAGAATCGAACCAAAATTGGTTCAAATCTTTAACTTGCTATTTTTTCCGTCTGTGTTCATCACTTGCTCTTTGTAAATATGATTATTTTCCGTATCTCTTGCTGATTCATACTTAACCCTAAGCTTAGGGTTTTCAGATCCTCTTTTTTTTCGAACCAAAACTGGTTCAAGCTTTAATTTTAAGTACTATCCCGTCTATATTTGTCTTATTATGCATGAATCTGCCTATTTTTATCGATTTCTTTTACTTACCCTAAATTAGGGTTTCAGGCCCTTTTCATTTGGACCAGATCTGGTTCGACTATGTGTTTCTTTTGAATAATTTCCTGTCTATGTTCATCACATGCAATATGTAGTTGATTGTCTTTATTTTCTGCCGATTTTGTGGGGTTTACCGAAAAGACTAGGGTTTCAAACATTTTCTTTTTTACTGATCATTTGAATTAATTACTTTCCATGTTTATGTGTTTAGTTCCTACACTATTTAAACCCCTTCCCCTTTCCCCTTTAGACTGACTGGAACTATCAATACTCTCACTGAAAACTTAGGGTTTAATTCTGATTCACTTTGCTCGTTTGCTTCTGGTCTTGGCCGGCTAAAAGCCAAGGCCAATTAATTTTGGACTTGACTATTGTGGTGTATTTTCTTGCTTTCCTGCCTAACTGGTGAGTAACTATCCCTTGTCATTTTATCTTCTATGTTTCCATAATTTGTGTATTCGATCCAGCATGTTTAAAGTATTCTGAGCTTTATTCTATCACTTTTATGTTTCTATGAGTTCATCTAGTCCTATAAGTGATATTGTTAGCGCTGAGATTGGTTATTTTTGAATAAAATGAATCCTCTTAAAGGTTAACATAATGTCCTTTAACTTGTTTCATGTACGTTGCTTTGCTAGTTCTGAACTTGTCCTGAACTTAGCATTTTTAGGATACTACTAGTATGTTAATTAGCTAATCAATCCTGAAACTTTATAGATTTGTATTATTATTTAACCTTTCCATGTCATTCATGTGCTCTGACAACTTGCTTTCTAATGTGTCTTGCATCCCTTTAGCTTCGTGTGATTATCTGACTGCTTGCCTTAATACATTTTCTAAATATTTTTGTGATTAAACAAGCCAGTCCTAAATGCCAGCATGTACACTTAGCCTAACTAGACTTTTCCACACTTTGACTTATTAAAAACTGTGTGCTTTGCATAAACAACTTTGCAAACCTTGCTTGTTTGCTTAGTGCAATCCTGTCTACATATTCTGTGTCTTAAACTCTATTATGATGTCTATTTTCTGAAAATCAAATTTGTTTTAAATCTGTCCTTGCCTCCTTTTACATTCTGCTATTTTTTTAAACTCCTACTCTTAGGTCCTTTCGGTTCTATCCTCAACCTCCCCAGCGTGAGCACTGCTCGCGGTCCATATGAGACTCTTTTGAACTCTAACACACTAGGGTTTGGGTTCCTAATCTCCTTTGCATAACCTTTTGAGTATTTGGTTCTCTAGTGTGAGGATTGCCCTGGGTCCTTGAAGCTCTTGGGAACTTTGACACACTAGAAACTTAAGGTTTATGTGTGCTATGCGTGAATCACTCACCATTGACGGTTCTGTACCTGTGAAATGAGCCTTAGAGTTGATATGGTTTGAAGGCTTGGGCTGCACGGGTGTATTTAGGCCTGTAAAAGGCTCTCTATAGTTTATTTCATACTATTATGTAATTCATTTATTTACCTGGTCTGTAATAATTTTGTAATAAACAAAATCTGGGTTATTTAGTAAAATCGGGAGGGTTTCTTATTTTCTTTTGTTAAACCAGGTAGAAATCCTGCCTATAGGGTTTCATTTGTGCTGATGATTCTGCTCATTTTGTTAATCGTGCAAGTTCTATATTGTGCTTACATATTAGAAATCCTGCCTATAGGGTTAAAATTAGGATTTGTCAGAAATTTGGCCTATAGGATGAATATTGACTTGTTAGAAATCCTGCCTTTAGGTATATCAACTTGCCAAATAAATATGTGTTAGCAATCATGCCTATACGACCAATATCTGGTTTAACTGTTTTCAGGAAATGTGTATAAATTCCTGCTTAAATACTATTTAATAATAGATAACATTCCTATAGGATTGAGAATCTGCTTAATAATAGATAACATGCCTATAGGATTAAGAATCAGTCCAATGATAGAAATCATGCATGTAGGATTAAAATCGGTTCACTCATAGAAATCATGCGTATAGGACTCTATTAAATGATTCTGGATACGATAATCACCATCCACCACTTAGATAACATTCATGTAGGATTAAATAATTATTCTGGACTTAGGATTATTATTTACTATTATTTACTAACGCGTGAAATGCCCAGATATAGCACCGAATAAAATCAGTAGGCAAATAGTAGGTCCTCACACTCGCATTAAAACTGATTTTGCACACTACTGCTCGCCTATTTCTCATATAGATATCCTGCCTATAGGACTTCATGATTAATAAAATCTGCTACTCAGTTGCGTGCATTTGTTGTTTATGTGCGGAGGTCAATATGAGCCTATATCTACTTTTATTTGAAAATTCTTAATTGTTTTGCCTGTCGGCCAGTATTTTACAATTTTGAGCAATCTAGGTTTAGTCTAGACCTATCCCAAATAGAGGCCCTATTGCCTCCAGGTCCATAGGTATGGGACGGGTAGTGCACGCATAGGAAACGAATTAGAATCAACTAGAGAGCTTTAGCTAACTACTTAAAGATAGTAATCGGGTAGCAGGAGATGATAGTTTGTGCCCGCTAGATAATATGAGTAACACCCCCGTCTTGGGGGAGTTACGAAGTATTATTTATGTTGCACGGGGTGATTCTATAGGCTAAAAAATTTAGGACCCCCATCCTTATTAAATAGTTTTCTTCGCTTTCCTAGACTAATTCGCATAATTGATGTTCGGTCGGGACCCACCGTTGTGGACCTCGAGGGGTGCCTAACACCTTCCCCTCAAGGTAATTTGAGCCCTTACCCGACCTTAGGTGACGCAAACTGGTATAATCTAAGTTATTTGCAATAGGTGCCCTAACATACTTTAATCTCTTAGGTGGTGACTCTAATAACCAATTCCTTTTCCCTACTCTCTCAAAAGGAGTTGTTAAATGTCGAAACCTGATTTCGCGAGAAAAAGAGGGGGAGGGGGGTGACATCATGGCGACTCTGCTGGGGATATCCTTAGGCTCTTACCATAACTAACTTGTTTTGTGAATTAGTCTTTTTCAAACATGTCTTTATTATTCTGTTAATACTTGCACGCCCCTTTCCCTTCCCACTCTATATGAACTTATTTGCAGTTAAATCGACGGTCCGTGCCTTTCCCCCTCAAGTTGTCCACTTGGGGGTACCAGTCTAAACTTCTTTAGAAGTCTTACTCTGATAATAATTGTACATGTATCATGGTCAAACCTAGCCTAGGTTAATATGTTGTCCGCATAATAACTCTCTAAGAAAACTTTGTCCAAAGCCCACCGGGGTTTCCATAATCCCAACAGACGCAACCACGATATGTGCATTATTTGGAGAAATAAATGTCGATATGCTAATCATTAATGTATAAGTAGTCGAATCCAGAGGGGGAAAGGGTCTAACTTTGTTAATTTTGCAGAAAATGAGGCACGAAGTCCCCAAGTTCGGCATAGTCCGAAGTATACCACCATTATTGTTGGATTGGTAGGAAGATCTTTTGCCAAGCGACAAAAATCATGTGAAAAGGGTTCTCGAAAACTTACCCTCTTTATTAGACATCCAGCCAAATAACATGTTGATCGAGGATGCTACTATGTTCTGGGACGGAGAAAGGGCTGTATTCCATTTTGGCAATGTAGAAATGACTCTTCTCTTGGAGGAAATATGAGGATTCGGTGGATTACCCTAGGACAGTCCCGGTTTGTTAGTACTAGAAAATCGCACCCCCAGGAGGTTTCTGAAAATGATGGGTTTGAGAAAGAATGACGACTTGGCATGCCTAAAGAAGTCCTAAAACCCTTTGACTTCCTCTATGAACGATACGGACACAACAAATCTTATCGTATCTTTCATGACAAATTCTTCATCACTTCCCTGGGTTGGACTCATCGTAAGGTTTTCGTATTCATTGTCTGCTTTCTAGGTATGATAGTGTTTCCAAGACAAAGGGATAGGATTCACACCAGATTGGCTACGGTAACCAAAGCATTAATGGAGGTAATCGAGGAGCATATGTATACTATTGTTCCAATGATTGTATCATAAATATATCAGGCTCTGGATCGTTGCAAGAAAGGGTTCAAACATTTTGAGGGTTGTAACTTGATGCTGTAGATTTGGTTGTTAGAACATCTTCAGAGAGGCCAATACCGCCAAGAGTTTCCACGGAGACCATGGAATGATAACATAGATTTTCACCATCCGAAAAGAATGGCCTTTATCCCAGACAGGTTTGCACAACCAGAGAAAGCTACAGAGTGGGTACACTTTTTGTGCAATTTGACCGAGGACCAGGTTCATTGGATGTTCGAGAGGTTCCCTACTAGTGAATTCATCATCAGGTCCTGGTATGTTCCGCACTTGGTATTGATCAGGTTAAGGGGAATATGCCCTTATGTTCCTATCAGGGCCATGAGACAAGTTGGTAGAAAAATTCATACCGCGAGTCTCCAAAATGGGTCACTACAAAGCATATTTTCAAGACGATGACATCCCATACAAATGTGAAGCTCAGCATATGTGGCATTTGAAGATCATTGTGCAAAAGGATACCATCAATCCAGATCGATACCACGTAGGTCATGTGTACTTCTACCCATCATGGTTGGACGATAGCATAGGAGGAATAGTCGAGCCAGGGGTTCGGTAAAGGAAATGGGGTCATAGATGAAGTTGTTGAAGCACAAGTGAAGCATAAGAGGCTGCGCAAAAGAGTCCTCGAGTTCGAGGCCAGGCATTTGGAACAACACAAGATTGATATGGAGTCAATTAATGAATATAGGTAAATGGCTACTAGATCAACGGAAAGGTTGGAATATCTTGATCAGGGTCTAATGGAGTTAGAGGGGAAGGTGAGGAAAAGATAGACTTCCAGAATATAGAGGGTAATGAGGGAGGACACCTAGCAAGGGCATATCTGCTGTTGGACATGCGCGACCTGGGGAATCTGATCGACGGAGCCAAGAGGGCCAACCCTGGAGAAGGTCCCCTAGGGACCAAGTAGATTAGCATTATCTGCTTCTCTAGAATCATTTTAGAATTCGGATCTAATCAGGCAAATGCCATTAGTGAATCATTTATTATTGTTGTTTTAGGTTCGTCTTATTTATTACATTAACGAAATGAGGCAATTATCGGCATTAAATTTCTCCCAAACTACTTGTCTCTAGGCCTACCTCGGGCAGAACGAGGCTCCCAAATTAAGACACGAGTTTACATTTCTACAATACGTGTTTAAATATTGTAAATACTTTCCAGAATCTTTACTGACTTGGTTACCTTTTTGTTTTCCTTTCTTTTGATTATTCCCATCCCCTAAGGTTGGTTCGCACATACTGGCATTGTCAGCATATCATACCAGATCCAGAAAGCTCTCCACCTCTTCCTCCTCTAAGTGATCCGAAAAGCAAAGTTTTGCTAACATGGATGATAGGAGTGGTGTCAGGAAAGACAACGTTACACATGCTGAGAATGTGGAAACTTTAGATGGTCGGAGTACTCCGGCACAAAATGATTTGGTCCTATGGTTGGAACAGAAGATACTCGAATTACAAGGGGAGATTGAGCAGGTCCGCAACTTGGA
This sequence comes from Nicotiana paniculata, assembly GCA_005239505.1. Classification (NCBI taxonomy): domain Eukaryota; kingdom Viridiplantae; phylum Streptophyta; class Magnoliopsida; order Solanales; family Solanaceae; genus Nicotiana; species Nicotiana paniculata. The sequence goes on along the minus strand of ML360040.1, from coordinate 30,553 downwards.
AAATCTTTCCCTCACCCTAAACGTCCCAGACATCAACCAACAAAATGCTCAAAACCCAGTACCTCCTAAAAACATACCAAACCAACGTCCTCAAAATCCTATCGCACCCCACCAACACACAACACCTCAAAATCCTAATCCTCTACCCATACCGACACCCCCTCAACACCAGCATCTCCCAACTCAATATCCGCAAACCAATTACCATACTCCTCACAATACCCCCACAGCCTATCCCCGATCTGCAAATTCAACTAATGATCACCACTACACTCAAACCCCCGATGTTCATCAAAAAAATCCCACATACATGGAAACCCTACCCCACTCCACTCAACCAACTTCATGACACCAAAATCCGCGATAGGGGCCTGCTCATTAAGAATATGGCGGAAAAGATCAAGAAACTCATAAGCCGAGTCCAAGGCGTTGATGGAGGCAAAGGAATTGAAGGTCTGAATTATGAGGACCTATGTATTCAGCCAGACGTGGAACTGCCGGAGGGTTACAAACCTCCTAAGTTCGAGATGTTTGATGGAACGGTTAATCCAAAGGTACATTTGAGAACATACTGTGACAAGCTCGTAGGGGTTGGGAAGGATGAAAGGATTCGCATGAAGTTATTCATGAGAAGTCTCACTGGAGACGCCCTATCTTGGTACATAAGTCAAAATCCCAATAAATGGGCTAATTGGGTAAGCATGGCATCGGACTTCATGGATAGATTCGGGTTCAATACATAAAATGCACCGGATATCTTCTACATTTAAAACCTCAAGAAGAAACTGGCAGAGACTTTCCGTGAGTATGCTACTCAATGGAGATCAGAAGCTGCAGAGATCAGGTTGGCATTAGAAGAAGAGCAGATGAACAAATTCGTTGTTAGGGCCCAGGATCCACAATACTATGAGAGGTTAATGGTCATCGAGAATCAAAATTTCTCCGACATCACCAAACTCGGGGAAAGGATCGAAGAAGGGATTAAGAACGGAATGGTGACAAACTTTGAGGCATTACAGGCCACGAACAAAGCATTACAATCAGGAGGCATATCAAAGAAGAAAGAGATAGGGTCAGTGATGGTAGCCCAAGGTCCAAAGTCTCCACTCACATACCAAACACCTCCACCCACATACCAACCTTCACCTCCTATATATCCTCAACCCGCTACCACCTACCACACTTATAACACCCAGCCAGCCTATTATCATTCACCTCCAGCTCGTCCAAATTATCAAAAACCCAGACCCAATTTCGATCGCAGACCAACCAAACAATACACCCCTATTGTTGAACCCATCGGCCTACTATATGAAAGATTAAAGGCGGCCGGATATGTCACCCCTATTCCCGTTGTGGCCATGGAAAACTTCTCCTAAAGGGTCAACCCAAACAAGACATGTGCATACCATTCCGGCATGAAGGGACATATTATTAATGAATGTCGCACTATGAAAGACAATATTCACGTGTTGATTAATACCAAAGTCATACAAGCGAAGGAAGCCGCACCTAATGTCCGCAACAATCCCCTCCTAGACCATAAGGGTGAAGGAGTAAATGTGATAGAAACTGATGAAGAATGGGACCCTGAAGGGTCAAGTGGGCTTATTCGGGAAGGTGATGACCCTAAGAAACCTGCAGTCACACTCACTCCTATTATGGTAGAGATACAATGACCGGTAGAAGTTGAGGTAGTCGCATCAGTTCTGTTTGAAATCGAAGTGACAACACCTACAACTACACCTACTCCATTTGAAGTAGAAATAACCACACCCTTCACTGTGATGGTGGCATCCACATCGCCCTTCAAATCCAACGCCATACCTTGGGATTATGTTACCGAATCTAGGAGAAAAGGGAAAGAAAAAATGGAAGAGTCCGGTACTGCACAAGGGATGAACAGAACTGGAAGAATCTACACACCTAAAAATTTAGGAGGGACAAATAAGGAAGCGGCTGCCAGACAACCCATCATTGAAACTGGTCCAGATAATATCTGGAGGAAAGTACAGGCAAGAGAATACTCTGTTGTTGATCATCTGAACAAAACTCCCCCCCAGATATCCATCATGTCGCTGCTACAAAATTCTAAGGCACATAGAAAAGCTCTGATGAAAGTGTTGAATGAAGCATACGTACCCAACAATATCACCAGTGGAAAATGGACAACATGGTGGGACAAGTGCTGGAGAGCCATAAGATCACCTTTCACGAAGACGAGTTGCCACCTGAAGGATTGAGTCACAATAGGGAACTGCATCATAGTGCAATGCGAGGATAAGTTCATTGCCAGGGTTTTGATAGACGGAGGGTCCAGCCTCAACATCTGTCCACTGACAACTCTGAAGAGGTTGGGAAAAGGTTTGCATGAAATACGAGCAGGGACTATGAACGTGAAGGCGTTCGATGGGTCACAAAGAGCCATACTTGGCGAAACCAATTTATGTTTGCAGATGGGTCTCACTTGGTTCGATGTCGAATTTCAGGTGCTAGACATGTCTGCCTCATACAATCTACTGTTGGGACGACCTTGGATACACGCCACTAGGGTTTTTGCGTCCACTTTGCACCAGGCTGTGAAGTTTGAATGGAACCATCAGAAAGTGATCATCCATCCAGGGCCCGACGAGTCCCGGGGTAGCATGGCTGCTTGAATTATTTATTTTTTAAAACAAGTCTTCTTGAGCATTTTGTTTTAAAAAATATCTGTCAGTATTTAATTTATAAAAACATTGCTTGAGTTATTGAGAATCGCTTTGTTTGACATTTTAATATTTACCAATGGCTTGATGTTTTATTACTATTTTTCATATCTTTCTCTCTACAACATTACTATTTCGTATCTTGATAAACCAACGACTGTGACATGTAAGGAGAGAACACAACATAAGGACAGCGACTCGAAGAGATAGAAGAAGAAGATGTGATACCTGAGGAAATTATCAGAGAAGTTTAGAATCTTGAAAATAAGCCCAAGTCCAACCTGGACGAAATCTAGATAGTCAATTTGGGAGATTTCGAAATCATCAAGGAAACTCGCATAAGCATCCACTTGACACTGTAAAAGAAGGAAGAATACACTCAATTCCTGAAAGAATATGAGGATATATTTGCATGGTCATACGATGAAATTACATGGTCATATGAGGATATATTTGCATGGTCCGCCAGTGAAGCAGAAACTCAGGAAGTTCAAACCAGACATGAGCCTAAAAATCAAGGAGGAAGTCACTAAGCAGATCAAAGCCAAAGTCCTCAGGGTAGCTGAATACTCAACCTGGTTATCCAACATTGTACCGGTTCTAAAGAAAGATGGGAAAGTCAGGGTGTGTGTTGATTATCAGGATTTAAACAGAGCAAGTCCCAAGGATGATTTCCTGCTGCCAAACATACACATACTAATTGATAACTGCGCCAAGCATGAGCTCCAGTCCTTTGACGATTGCTTCGCGGGTTATCATCAAATTTGGATGGACGAAGAAGACGCAGAAAAGACAGCCTTCATTACACCATGGGACTGAACTACGCTTGACCTGATTCCTGTTTAAGAGGGGATACGTAGGAAGCCCTGTGGGTTCGTTAAAAATTCAATAAAATTTCCATTTTCCCCACAATCAGAAACCGGGGCAGAATTTTGAAGAGGACCCTCAAAATTCTGAAGCAAGTTGAGCCAACAGCATACGGAATAGCCAGAAGGTCATTTAGATAATTGGGGCAGAATTTTGAGGAGGACCCTTAAAATTCTATGGCAAAGAAGGTCACGATGTCTCTAATAATGTCACAGTTGTTGGTTCACCTAACTGATTTCTAATTTTCATATTACTACGACTTTGAAAACTATGCATGCATACTTTTGAAAATAAACTTTACTTTTAAGCCAAATGCTACCCATGGTAACTTGAACAGGATCCTCGAGCATAGTGGACCAAAGCCAGCAGACGAAGGCATGAACCAACCTCCCCCGCAAAACTCACAAATTTTCTTTGGATGTAGGAATAGGTCATCACCATAAGCATCGTCACGATAATAGAATTGCTATGCATAAAACATATTGCCAGCTAAGAATACTTCACTTTTATTCTTACATTTGCATGAGGCTAAGCCCTGGCTCCCATTTACATAAGGCTAAGCATTGCCTTCTCTTTGCATGAGACTAAGCCCTATCTCAATTCTTGCACGAGGCTAAGCCTGCCTCCCTATTTGCATAAGGCTAAGCATTGCCTTCTCTTTGCATGAGACTAAGCCCTATCTCAATTCTTGCACGAGGCTAAGCCTGCCTCCCTATTTGCATAAGTCTAAGCATTGCCTTCTCTTTGCATGAAGCTAAGCCATGCCTCCCTATTTGCATAACGCTAAACATTGCATTCTCTTTGCATGAGGCTAAGCCCTGCCTCCCTATTTTCATAAGGCTAAGTATTGCCTTCTCTTTGCATGAGACTAAGACCTGTCTCAATTCTTGCATGAGGCTAAGCCCTGCCACCCTATTTGCATAAGGCTAAGCACTGCCTTGTCTTTGCATGAGGCTAAGCCCTGGCTCCCTATTTTTATACGGCTAAGCATTTCCTTCTCTTTGCATGAGACTAAGCCATGTCTCAATTCTTACATGAGGCTAAGCCCTGCCTCCGCAATTGCATAAGGCTAAGCATTGCCTTCCCACTGCATGAGACTAGGCATTGTCTCCATCTTGCATGAGGCTAAGCCATGACTCCGCAATTTCATAAGGCTAAGCATTGCCTTCCTACTACACGGGACTAAGAATTATATCTCATTCCATAACCACAAATGTTGCTTTATTCCAAACCTTGCGTTACTCTGTTCTCGGGGCTAAGCTCTGCCCCCAACTCTACACAAGACTAAGATCTGTCTTGTTTTACCTCTAACATCATGTCTCTGCACCTCATGGGCTGATAAATAACCAAGTTGTCTGAAGGTGTCATAGTCTTAAGGCATTATCCTCATAGCCAGAAGACACCATGCCATGGCCTGAGGATCTCTCAATCTTGCACACCATTATTCAAAGGCATCATGGTTCGGAGGCACCATCTTCATGGCCCGAGAACATCATTTCATGGCCTGCGAATCCCTTACCTTACAATTCATGGCCCGGTACATCATGGTCTAAGGACGTCATCCTCCTCGTCCAAAGACAGTCTTCATGGTCCAAAGGGAATTTGCATCATGTCTAAGTTTATACAATGATCTATACATACTTGTATGCAGTCATATTTATTTAGTTTGCAGGCAGTTTCAGGAGAAACCGTTCTCCTAACAGGAGCAATCTTCGCTCCGGTTTTCATCAAACGTTCATATTCTTCAAATTATTTCAAACGTAACTGATTATCGTTTGTGACCCATTATCATCCGACACCTATTCAGTTATCCATAACCGTATCCAGACACATCCATTTACAATCTCAATATTGTCCATGTTCAGAATATTTTGTCCGTTCTTACAATAACCCCATCGGTTTATTCTACGGTTGGATCCAGAACTACACACGGCCTGATTCCTATAAAACCAGGGATATGTAGGCAACTCAAAAGCCAGAGTTCTGCCTATATCTTTCAAATTATCCTATCCGGTCAAAATCGGTCATCAATTCTTTACCCGACAACTCTTTCATCCTTCCCGGGTAAAGAGAGGCAGTTGTTGATACCTAATTTTTGCCTCATATATTTCAAATATACATATATACTTTCAACATAGTGCATGAGCATCATCAAGCATTTTTCCTAATTTTTCCATAATTTTTAAAGATTTTTAAATAAATTTATTCCCATATTTTTATTATATAGATAGTTATTAATTGCATCACATAACTTTTATGATGATTTTATAATCTAACCTCATTATTTCTATCCATATTAAGCTTTAAATATTTTTGATTTATTTATTATAATTATATTTGCATCTTTAGGCTAAAATGGTATATTTTGCAATAATAGCCCTTATATAGTTATGATCACTTTATTTATGCAAAAAACAAATTTTTATGCTTTTATAGTAATAAATAATTGTTATTAATAATTTTTATGCACAAATAATATTTTCACTATTTTATTTATCATTTTTTTACAAATTATTTTATTAATTAAATTGGGTGTTTAACTAATAGTCCCTAAATTCACCAATTTCGGACCTGAACTACCAGCCCCTTATCCCATTTACCTCAAAATATCTATCCAAATCCTTGGCCCAACACTTAAGCCCAATCCATAACCCCCTAACCTAGTCCGGAATCGACCCAACCCCTTTTAAATCACAACTGTTGATCTCTGAGATCAACAACCCATATCTCTCCCTCCTTCTAATTAACCTACTTATCCCCAAACCCTAAAGACCATTATCTCAGCCCCGTCTTCCTTGAAGTCTCTCGAACCTTCTCCTCTCCTCTGTAAACCCTAGCGTCGTCACCCATTACCCCTCCAACTCAAACCCAAAAATGGAATCAGTCAACGATTCTTTTACCTTATTGACCCTCCTCTCTACTGGTTACCCGTTTATGGTGTTACATAATTGCTTGCCTAATATGACAAGCAGATCTTGTAAGAATCGAACCAAAATCGGCTCAAATCCTTAACTTGTTGTTTATTCCGTCTGTGTTCATCACTTGCTCTTTGTAAGTACAATTATTTTTCGTATCTCTCATTGATTCATACTTAACCCTAAGGTTAGGGTTTTCAGATCCTCTTTTGGTTCGAACCAAAACTGGTTCAAGCTTTAGTTTTAAGTACTATCCCGTCTATATTCGTCCTATTATGCATGAATCTGCCTGTTTTTGTCGATTTCTTTAACTTATCCTAAATTAGGGTTTCAGACCCTTTTCATTTGGACCATATTTGGTTCGACTATGTGTTTCTTTTGAATAATTTCCTGTCTATGTTCATCACATGCAATATGTAGTTGATTGTCTTTATTTTCTGCCGATTTTGTGGGGTTTACCGAAAAGACTAGGGTTTCAAACATTTTCTTTTTTACTGATCATTTGAATTAATTACTTTCCATGTTTATGTGTTTAGTTCCTACACTATTTAAACCCCTTCCCCTTTCCCCTTTAGACTGACTGGAACTATCAATACTCTCACTGAAAACTTAGGGTTTAATTCTGATTCACTTTGCTCGTTTGCTTCTGGTCTTGGCCGGCTAAAAGCCAAGGCCAATTAATTTTGGACTTGACTATTGTGGTGTATTTTCTTGCTTTCCTGCCTAACTGGTGAGTGACTATCCCTTGTAATTTTATCTTCTATGTTTCCATAATTTGTGTATTCGATCCAGCATGTTTAAAGTATTCTGAGCTTTATTCTATCACTGTTATGTTTCTATGAGTTCATCTAGTCCTATAATTGATATTGTTAGCGCTGAGATTGGTTATTTTTGAATAAAATGAATCCTCTTAAAGGTTAACATAATGTCCTTTAACTTGTTTCATGTACGTTGTTTTGCTAGTTATGAACCTGTCCTGAACTTAGCATCTTTAGGATACTACTAGTATGTTAATTAGCAAATCAATCCTGAAACTTTATAGATTTGTATTATTATTTAACCTTTCCCTGTCATTCATGTGCTCTGACAACTTGTTTTCTAATGTGTCTTGCATCCCTTTAGCTTCGTGTGATTATCTGACTGCTTGCCTTAATAAATTTTCTAAATATTTCTGTGATTAAACAAGCCTGTCCTAAATGCCAGCATGTACACTTAGCTTAACTAGACATTTCCAGACTTTGACTTATTAAAAATAGTGTGCTTTGCATAAACAACTTTGCAACCCTTGCTTGTTTGCTTAGTGCAATCCTGTCTGTATATTATGTAACGATCCGACTGGTCGTTTTGATCTCTGTCACGTTGCTTGGCAGGTTAAGGCTATGAGCAGCTTCATTTCAGGTATTATGACTTGTAGGCGTGGTCAGAACTGTATTTCGGGCAGTTCGGAGTCGAATTGGAAAGAAAGTTCTCATTTTGGAAGCCTTAAGTTGGAAGAATTGACTAAGATTGGATTTTTGAGTAAACGACCTCAGAATCGAGATTTGAAGGTTCCACCAGGTTCTTATGATGATTTCGGACTTAAGCGTATGTTCGGAGCGGGTTTCAGATGACCCGGGAGCGTTTCGGCACATATTGTGGAAGTTCGTATTTTGGAAGAAATTTCATAAGTTAGGGTTGAAGTGAATTTCACTGTTATTTATGTTTGTTTGGGATTTCGAGTCTGGGAATGGCTCTGTATGGTGATTCTGGTGTTAGGAGCGCGATCGAAAGTGAATTCGGAGGTCCGTAGGTCATTTTAGAGTCATTTGGCTAAAGTTAGAAATTTAAAGTTTTAAGAAGTCTGACCGGAAGTGGAAATGTTGATATCAGTGTCGGAATCCAATTCTGAAAGTGGTGGTAGGTCTGTAATGTTGAATTTGACCTGTGTGCAAAATTTGGGGTCAATCAGACGTGATTTGGTAGGTTTCGGCATCGAATGTAGAAGTTGAAAATTTCAAAGTTCATAAAGATTGAATTGAGTTGCGATCCATTATTTCGATGTTATTTGATGTGATTTTAGGCCTCGAGCAGGTCCGCATTATGTTTTGGGACTGGTTAGTGTGATTGGACAGGGTCCCGGGGGCCCCGAGTGGATTTTGGGTGGTTCACGGATTGAATTTGGAATTTGAGAAAGGCTGGAGTTGCTGGTGTCTTGTATGACCGCACCTACGAGGCTCTGGCCGCAGGTGCGGAGCGGTAGAAGTAGCCTTGGTGCCGCAGAAGCGAAGGTGGCTGGCTAGGACTGGGACCGCAGATGCGGTTGGCTCGCCGCAGAAGCGAGACCGCACCTGCGGATTTGTAAGCACAGAAGCAGGAATGGGCAAAGAGCCATGGACCACAGAAGTGGTCATATGACCGCAGGTGCGAGGGATCGCTGGTCAGTGTCTTTTAAAGACGGGATTTGGCCATTTCTCTTCATTTTTCTCTTGGTTGGGCGATTTTTGGAGAGCTTCAAGTGCGTATTTTCATCATCTATGTCAAGGTAAGTTGTTTCTACTCATTGCAAGTTAAATACAAGATTTGTATATAGATTTGGTCAAGAAAATTTGTAGAAATTTGGGGTTTTGGTGGGAAGACCTAGAATTTGTATTTTTGGATTTTGACCACAAATTTGGGCATGGAATTTAGAGAAAATTATATATTTGAGTTCGCAAAGTTATGGGTAATTTATCTTCGAAAAATTTCATAATCCGGGCACGTGGTCCTGAGGGTGATTTTATCGACTTTCCGAGCGGAGTTGGAAATTTATATAAATCGAATTGATATAAGTATTTGAGTATATTTTCACTGGTTTGCTCGTTATTTGGATAGTTTGGGCGTGGTGCTTCAATGTGAGTCGTCGGAAGGGCTTGGAGGCCGGTTATGAATCTTTGAAGCGAGTAAGTCTCCTTTCTAACCTTGTAAGTAGGAATAGTCCCCATAGATAAAATAATTAAATATGGGCTACTATTTGTGGGGGTTACGTATGCACGAGGTGATGGGAGTCCGTGCGTAGCTACTATTATGCTTATGTCCGGGTAGTCTAGGACCCAAAAGCATGTTTTATTTTCCATACTTGTAACTTTATTGATGAATTTGGAAATGATTAAACCTTATCGAAATTGGTAAATAAATTTCTGGAAGAGATTTAAATACAATCTCCGTGTCCATTAAAAGAGAATTTTATCACTTCCTTGGGTAATTGTTCTCCTGATAAAATGTGAATTATTGTGTGAATGTGTGTATCTACGAGTACCTGAGTCGCATCATGATTAGCGAGCAGGGTAACTCTATTATTTATATATGACCGCATCGCATGATCGATTCACGAGCGGGGTAATAGATGCATCTATAGTTCGAGTCGTCCGACCCTTCGACAGTGCACAATTTACATTTATCGTTAGTTCAAGCCGTTCGACCCTCGGCATATCTTTCGCATGATATTTCTTGAGTACTTTATGCGATTTTTAACTGTTTCCTGGCCTGGAATTATAAATTGCCAACTGAAATGACGAACATTTAAAGTTTATAATGTGGAAGAAGTTGTTGTTTCCTATCACTATTTGTTAATTACCTATGACATCCATGCTTAGTGTCATCCTTGTTTATATTGAATTGACCTCTAGCAAGTGTCAAAGTCGACCACTCGTCACTACCTCTTTGAGGTTAGGCGGGATACTTACTGAGTACATGTTGTTTTCGTACTCATACTACACTTGTTGTGCATTTTTATTGCACAGGTACATGTATATTTAATGTCCCCGCGTGGCATCGTGGCATGGTTGATATGGGGACTTGGGTGAGCTGCACCTCTCGAGATGACCCGCAATCGGCAGAGTCTCCCTCAGATGTATTGTATTGTACTTTTATTTCTTTGTCCAGTTTGTATTCCAGACAAATATTGTATCACATGTATACTTCCTAGAAATTTTGATCATGCACTTGTGGCACCGGGTTTTGGCATGATTTTGGGATGTATTTTCTATTTGAGGTGATAAAACCTTGTTAATCACTCAGTAAATTTTTATCGATTTTCATACAATGAAACGAAAAATAACGATTTCAAAATAATAAAATAGGAACTTAATTAACTAATGAGTGTTGGCTTGCTTGACTTTTATGTCCGGCGCCATCACGACCTTAATGGATTTTGGGTCGTGACAACGTGGTATCAGAGCACTAGGTTCCCTTAGGTCTCACGAGTCATGAGCACGTCTAGTAGAGTCTTGCGGATCGGTATGGAGACGTCTGTACTTATCTTCGAGAGGCTATAGGGCTGTTAGGAGTACTTCACTTCTTGATTCCTTATCGTGCGGTTTGATTCCTTTGAGGTTTATGCCTACATTTCTTCTTACTCAATCTTACACGTCGCGAAGCGATTGCTATAAATCGAGAATTTGAGGAATTGTAATGGTACTACGGATATGGTGTGTGATGTTTTTCCATGCGTAATTGTTTGGGGATATTGTCGTTGCTCTGCAGGGGGATATTATGTTGTTTCAGCTGAGTAGTTGTCTTTTTGAGAGCTTTGAGGCTATGCTCAGGTTGTTATGATGCTTACGATTGGTTATCGCACGGTATTGATATGAGGATAGGATGTTTTCCTATATGTCGGGGAAATGAATTACTTGATAGGAGTTCTACTCGGAGCGTGATTCCGAGATTTTAGTATTTTATTTCCGGCAGAGGAAAGACAATTGGACTATAAATTATCAGGTTCGGGTTGATAGAGGTGGAATCTTCATATGTGATGTGGCATCATCCTCTTTGATCGAATAGGATGTGTTAAGTTCGCCGGTGCTATGGTTTCTTCGGTCGCGTTGAGTCAGAGTAATGTGAAGTAGTATTGAAGAACCGGCTGTCAGAGATCGTGGTGTGCGATGGTTCAGGATTGAATAAGTATTTCTAATGTAGGCGGCTCGAGAAAGACGATCTTCGGAGGGTTTTGAAGTTGTGGTGGTCTGCTGGTTTAAGTGCTACAGAGACTGATATTTATTTGAGGCAACAACCGGGCAGCATACGATGAGGAAAGACATGTGGGGAGTGTCAGGCGATGGTTAAATTTCTAGAAGGCCAGGTGTAAGAAGCGGAAGTCGAGCAGTTGTTTAAGGGAGTGAGCTTGACCAAAGTGGGAGAGTGGCGGCATAGCATATGAGTTCTGTAGTGAGATAGTTGTACATCTTGGGGAGAAGTTTGGAGCAATTTGAGAATTTTAGTGGATGGTGGTTGGGTCCCGGGCTTAAATTGATATATTGGATATTTCGGCAAAATATTGGATACAACAGAGAGGAGTTGTTCGATATGAAGAAGGATGCAATATAGTTGTGAATTTGAAGATATTGTCGTGTATTTAGTAGATGTCCATGAGGAGCGGACGGATTGGTAAAGTTGGTAAATGAGAACGGGTGTAGGATGGGGTATTGATGTCGTAGAGATTGTGCAGTACAGCGTCGTTGGAAGGTGCCAGTTTGTAATGTTTGCGGGTGGGTTATCTTCTGTGAGCAGGTCAGTGGTTGCGTGGTTGGCAGAGTTTTCGCGAGGGATTTTACTGACTATTCGGCAAGAGGTCGAATATAAGAATGGTGTTAATGACTTAAAGTGCTTGTGAAATGCTAACAGAAGAATTTCAAGGAATTTGGCGAGTTGGTCATGCAGGATCATGTCAACAATGAAGGAAGATTCTTGGCGAGTTCCATATTTGTGTAATAACGTCTTCAGGCTAAGTGGGAGAGTTCCACCGCCTACGATTGGGTAGCATGTGTATCTACTGGGAAAAATTCTGGTCATCGGCATATTAGTGGGTTATTACAGATAAGGGAAGAAGGCATGATTCGTAATTAAGCATAAGATTTGATAAATGTGTGCAAAGGTTGGCTTTGGAAAGATTCAGGATTTATGTTTAATACAGAGGTAATTTTCAAGGGAAGTGATTCAATCGGGTGCTTATTCAAGATGGGTGTTCAGGTGCCAGCGAAGCCGCGGAGTTGATTATATTCGGTACCAAGCCAGAGTGGGTGACTCTCAACACCGGTCCTAGTAGATTCAAAGGTTATAATGTGGTGTCTAAGGATTTCAAGCCTACGGTATGGTTAAGAATCAAGCTTTCGCAGCAGAATTTTGAGAAAGAGAATACGGGTGGAGTGTTCTATGTTATCTTCAGCTTGCGATGTAGCATTGGAGGTTATGAGATGATCCGTGGGATTTGAGATGGCATGGTCTCTTGATATAAGGTCACTCAATATGAGTGTGGATTTGGGTTCACAATGTGTTGGACGAAGCTATCATTATTCCTAAGTCAAGTTAAGGATATATTAGGAGAAGATAGATTGGATAGCGATGGTTGAAATGGCACATTTACGGCAGTGACCTGTTCCTTCAGTGTGATTTAAGTTATGCACGTGATTCGTGATGGTGCATGTGAGTGCTTGTCGGCTGCCGTAATTGATTTTATTTGGAAGTACTCAAGTATTATGGCTTGTCATGGGCAGGCAGATCCCGGAAGGATTATGGTGGTGTAAGACCTTACTTGAGGATTTGTATGTTTGGTGATTATGAGAACTCGCTCGTTTGTTGTTACGGTTCTCTTGAATTGAGTTAAGTAAAAGGGTTTTATATGATGAAGTGTTTACCCTATTAGTGGTTCAGGAGTTATGACGAGATTCCTGTGCGATTGCATATTGGCATGTTAGGTGCAGTGAACGGTATGAAATTTGGAAGCGAGGATCAAGGTTGCAGTTCGGTGTTGGCAAGGATGTCATGAGCTCGGATAAGCAAGGGAAGGGATTTGGATGTTTAGAGTAAGCCATTATCGTCTTCAGCGTCACCTAAGATCGGAGGTGGTGTAAGAGGCTTTGCGTTCTGGTTGCAGATTCTTGGTTGGCTTTACAGCATTAGTGTGATCGGTGGTGTAGATGTGCAGACTTGTTACCTTGTGTGGAAGGTCGTGGGAGTGTGACCACGGGAAGATCGTATGAGTGTGATCTACAGTCACTTAATTGATTGAAGTTTCAGACCAAGTATAAAGGAGTATAATATTTTTTATTTGAGGGTTTATGCCTGGAGGGCGCTCGGTTCATTTGGTTGCGGATGTAGGGGTTTTTCTCTGGCTATGATGGTTGTTCTTGCGTTTTATGAGAAAAAAGTGGGTTATTATGGACCCAGGTAAGGCCATTAGCCTAGTTTGGTGCGAGTGGAATCGACTCGAAGGTTGTGAATGGATTTAAATGTGATTATGGGCTCCATGTGGGTCAGAGGTGTTCGTTTCAGTATGACGTTTCTCATGGAGAGGTATTAGAACATTAGATGTTGTTCCATCTTCGCCCATTTCAGGTAATATTCTGTTCTACCGTGTGAGTTGTGAAGACGGCTTTATGATTTCTTATGTGAGGTTCCGCGTAGTGATGATGATGTGTGAGCAGGATGGCTCTTGAAATTCAGAGTATGTATAGTGCACCTCAGTTGCGTTTGAGTTTCGTAGCGTATGGCTCTATCAGTCTCCCTAGGATGGTATTATGCACTTAGCGTGCTTGTGACCGATATTCGGTATTTTGTGGTAATGAGCAATTTAGTTCGGTGTGTATCTCCTCACGGTTATGTTATTTAGATCGGTTGGCACGCCGCCACAGCTATGTTATTTGGATCGGGTTGCGCGCCGCAACAATGTAATGTTGAGTACGGTTCCCTATATTATTTTCTGGTGTTTTGTTTCCCATTTTTCTAAGGAAGGTCCATATTAGTTGCGTGAATTGAGTAGTCCCTTCCTTAGTCATTTCTTTATGTATCATGTTCAAGTTATGGGCTATTGGCGCATTGTGGCATCATGTGAGACTGTTGGTCGTGTCTGGGGTTACTTGTTGTCTATACAGTTCATACTGGGTGAGACGAGATTATTGGATCAGGGAATCAGTGCGATAAGATTATGTGAAGTATATTAAAGGACAAATACCATTATTTGGTTCGTAATGAGGTGATGATTCTAGTCAAGGGGAGAGATTCAATGATTTGTTGATTCTGCAGTTGGTTATAATATTCTACACATCTCCTCCGTTGCGGTGGTATCGTAAGCGTTATAGTATGACCTATATAGAAGTCATGAGGTGCATTGGAAGCATCAGATTCGTGGAATTTTGGCTATTAAGGTCAGGGAATATTGTTATGGTTAAATGGAGAATTATGCGGTGTTTGGTGCTAATTCAGCAAAGGCATGCAATCATGTTTTGGTACCTCATTTAGTAATTGATTCGGTGTTCATATATTGCAAACAGGCCTGGCAGAGAATTTCGGGAGTTGGAACTGGGTTCTGAGCTTATTGTATGGATAGAAGAAGATATCTTCAGATTTGATCGAGCTAATGTGCTCAACTGAGTGGTGGTAACACGGGTAGGTGCACGAAGTGTTAGACGGTGGATTCAGATAACTCTAGAGCAGTTCTTAGCACGTTCGAGGACGAACGCATGTTTAAGTGGGAGAGAATGCACTCCGACTGGTCGTTTTGAGCTCTATCACGTTTTTTGGCGGGTTAAGGCCATGAGCAGCTTCATTTAAGGTATTATGACTTGTAGGCGTGGACGGAACTGTATTTCGGGCAGTTCGGAGTCGAATTGGAAAGAAAGTTCTCATTTCGGAAGCCTTAAGTTGGAAGAATTGACTAAGATTGGATTTTTTAGTAAACGACCTCAAAATCGGGATTTTGAAAGGTTCCACCAGGTTCTTATGATGATTTCGGACTTAGGCGTATGTTCGGAGCGGGTTTCAGATGACCCGGGAGCGTTTCGGCACATATTGTGGAAGTTCGTATTTTGGAAGAAATTTCATAAGTCAGGGTTGAAGTGCATTTCACTTTTATTTATGTCTGTTTGGGATTCCGAGTCTGGGAATAGCTCTGTATGGTGATTCTGGTGTTAGGAGCGCGATCGAAAGTGAATTCGGAGGTCCGTAGGTCATTTTAGAGTCATTTGGATAAAGTTAGAAATTTAAAGTTTTAAGAAGTCCGACCGGAAGTGGAAATGTTGATATCAGTGTCGGAATCCAATTCCGGAAGTGGTGGTAGGTCCGTAATGTTGAATTTGACTTGTGTGCAAAATTTGGGGTCAATCGGACGTGATTTAATAGGTTTCGGCATCAAATGTAGAAGTTGGAAATTTCAAAGTTCATAAAGATTGAATTGAGTTGCGATCCATTGTTTCGATGTTATTTGATGTGATTTGAGTCCTCGAGCAGGTCCGCATTATGTTTTGGGACTGGTTGGTGTGATTGGACGGGGTCCCGGAGGCCCCGGGTGGATTTCGGGTGGTTAACGGATTAAATTTGGAATTTGAGAAAGGCTAGAGTTGCTGGTGTCTGGAGTGACCGCACCTGCAAGGCTCTGGCCGCAGGTGCGGAGCCGTAGAAGCAGCCTTGGTGCCGCAGAAGTGAAGGTGGCTGGCTAGGACTTGGACCGCAGATGTGGTTGGCTCGCTGCAGAAACGAGACCGCACATGCGGAATTGTAAGCGCAGAAGCAGGAATGGGCAGGGAGCCATGGACCGCAGAAGCGGTGACGGGTCCGCACCTGCGGAACCGCAGAAGCGGTCATGTCACCGCAGGTGCGAGGGATCGCTGAGCAGTGTCTTTTAAAGATGAGATTTGGCCATTTCTCTTCATTTTTCTCTTGGTTGGGCGATTTTTGGAGAGCTTCAAGTGGGGATTTTCGTCATCTATGTCAAGGTACGTTGTTTCTACTCATTGCAAGTTAAATACAAGATTTGTATATAGATTTGGTCAAGAAAATTTGTAGAAATTTGGGGTTTTGTTGGGAAGACCTAGAATATGTATTTTTGGATTTTGCAACGAATTTGGGCATGGAATTTAGAGAAAATTATATATTTGAGTTCGTAAAGTTATGGGTAATCTTTATCTTGGAAAAATTTCAGAATCCGGGCACGTGGGCCTGCGGGTGATTTTATCGACTTTCCGAGTGGAGTTGGGAATTTATATAAATCGAATTGACATAAGTATTAGAGTATATTTTCACTAGTTTGCCCATTATTTGGATAGCTTGGGCGTGGTGCGTCAATGTAAGTCGTCGGAACGGCTTGGAGGCCGGTTATGAATCTTCGGAGCGAGGTAAGTCTCCTTTCTAATCTTGTAAGAGGGAATTGTCCCCATAGGTAAAATAATTAAATACGTGCTACTATTTGTGGGGGCTGCGTACGACGAGGTGACGGGAGTCCGTGCGTAGCTACAATTATGCTTATGTCCGGGTAATGTTGGACCCAAAAGCATGTTTTATTTGCCATTCTTGTAACTTTACTGATGAATTTGGAAATGATTAAACCTTATCGAAATTGGTAAATGAATTTCTGGAAAAGACTTAAATACTATCTTCGCGTCCATTAAAAGTGAATTTTATCACTTCCTTGGGTAATTGTTCTCCTGATAAAATGTGAATTATTGTGTGAATGTGTGTATCTACGAGTACCTGAGTCGCATGTATGATTCGCGATCAGGGTAACTCTATTATTTATATATGACCGTGTCGCATGATCGATTCGCGATCGGGGGTAATAGATGCATCTATGGTTCGAGTCGTTCGACCCTTAGGCAGTGCACAATTTACATTTATCGTTTGTTCGAGCCGTTCAACCCTCGGCATTTCTTGTGCGTGATATTTGCTGAGTACTTTCTGAGATTTTTAACTGTTTACTGGCCTGGAATTATAAATCAACTGAAATGACGAACATTTAATGTTTATAAATGTGGAAGAAGTTGTTGTTTCCTATCACTAATTGTTAATTACCTATGATATCCATACTTAGTGTCATCCTTGTTTATATTGAATTGACCTCTAGCAAGTGTCAAAGTCGACCTCTTGTCACTACCTCTTTGAGATTAGGTGGGATACTTACTGAGTACACGTTATTTTCGTACTCGTACTACACTTGCTGTTCATTTTTATTGCACTGGTACATATATATTTAATGGCCCCTTTTGGCGTCGTGGCATGGTTGATATGGGGACTTGGGTGATTTGCACCTCTCGAGACCACCCGCAGCCGGCAAAGTCTCCCTCAGATGTATTGTATTGTACTTTTATTTCTTTGTCCAGTTTGTATTCCGGACAAACATTGTATCACATGTATACTTCCTAGAAATTTTGCTCATGCACTTGTGGCATCGGGTTCTGGGATGATTTTGGGATGTATTTGTTATTTGAGGTGCTAAAACCTTGTTAATAACTCAGTAAATTTTTATCGATTTTCATATAATGAAACAAAAATAACGATTTCAGAATAATAAAATAGGAACTTAATTAGCTAATGAGTGTTGGCTTGCCTGACTGTGGTGTCCGGCGCCATCACGACCTTAATGGATTTTGGGTCGTGACATATTCTGTGTCTTATACTCTATTATGATGGTTTTCTTCTTAAAATCAAATATTTTTTAAATCTGTCCCTGCTTCTTTTTACATTCTGCTATTTTTTTAAACTCCTACTCTTAGGTCCTTTAGGTTCTATCCTCAACCTCCCCAGTGTGAGCACTGCTCGGGGTCCATATGAGACTCTTTTGAACTCTGACACACTGGGGTTTGGATTCCTAATCTCCTTTGCATAACTTCTGAGTATTTGGTTCTCTAGTGTGAGCATTACCCTGGGTCCTTGAAGCCCTTGGAAACTTTGACATAATAGAAACATGGGTTTTATGTGTGCTATGGGTGAATCACTCACAATTGACTGTTCTGTACCTGTGAAATGAGACTTGGAGCTGATATGGTTTGAAGGCCTGGGCTGCCCAGGTGTATTTGGGCCTGTAAAAGGCTCTATATAGTATATTTCATTACTATTATGCAATTCATTTATTTTCCTGGTCTGTAATAATTTTCTAATAAATAAATTCTGGGTTATTTAGTAAAATCGGGAGGGTTTCTTATTTTCTTTTTTTTAAACCGGGTAGAAATCCTACCTATAGGATTTCATTTGTGCTGATGATTCTGCTCATTTTGTTAATCGTGAAAGTTCTATATTGTGCTTACATATTAGAAATCCTACCTATAGGGTTAAAATTATGATTTGTCAGAAATCCTGCCTATAGGATGAATATGATGACTTGTTAGAAATCCTGCCTTTAGGTGTATCAACTTGTCAAATAAATATGTGTTAGCAATCATGCCTATAGGACCAATATCTGGTTTAACTGTTTTCGGCGATGTGTATAAATTCCTGCTTAAATACTGTTTAATAATAGATAACATACCTATATGATTGAGAATCTGCTTAATAATAGATAACATGCCTATAGGATTAAGAATCAGTCCAATGATAGAAATCATGCCTATATGATTAAAATCGGTTCGGTCATAGAAATCATGCCTATAGGACTCTGTTAAATTATTCTGAATACGATTATCACCATCCATCACTTAGACAACATGCCTATATGATTGAACAATAAATCTGGACTTAGGATTATGATTTACTATTATTCACTAACGCATGAAATGCCCAGATATAGCACCGAACAAAATCAGTAGGCAAATAGTAGGTCCTCACACTCACATTAAAACTGATTCTGCACACTAGTTTTCTCGCCTATTTCTCATATAGATATCCTGACTATAGGACTTCATGATTAATAAAACCTGCTACTCAGTTGCGTGCATTTGTTGTTTATGTGCGGAGGTCAATATGAGCCCATATCTGCTTTTATTTGAAAAGTCTTAATTGTTTTGCATGTAGCCTAGTATTTTACAATTTTGAGCAACCAAGGTTTAGTCTAGAACCATTCCAAATAGAGTCCCTAATGCCTCCAGGTCCATAGGTAAGGGACGGGTAGTGCACGCACAGGAAACAAATTAGAATCAACTAGAGCGCTTTAGGTAACAAATTAAAGATAGTAATCGGGTAGCAGGAGATGATAGTCTATGCTTGCTAGATAATATGAGTAACACCCCCATCTTGGGGGAGTAACGAAGTATTATTTATTTTGCACGGGGTGATACTATAGGCTAAAACATTTAGGACCCACACCCTTATTAATAGTTTTCTTCGCTTTCCTAGACTAATTCGCATAATTTAAGTTCGGTCGGGACCCACCGCTGTGGACCTCGAGGAGTGTCTAACACCTTCCCCTCAAGGTAATGTGAGCCCTTACCCGATCTCTGGTGACGCAAACTGGTATAATTTGAGTTGTTTGCAATAGGTGCTCTGATGCACCTTAATCCATTAGGTGGCGACTCTAATAACCAATTCCTTTTCCCTACTCTCTCTAATGGAGTTGTCAAATGTCGAAACCTGATTTCGCGAGAAAAAGGGGGGTGGCGACAGGTGTCAGTGTGGTAAAAATTTAAAACGAGATTTATGTTAATATGAGATTAATTGAGGATGCTGGAATTAATTATGAACATCTATTATGACCAGAGATATGGTTATGGGCATACATATAATGTGTGTGTAGGCACAAAATTCCTACAGTCGGTTGAGACTAACACAGTGTGTTAATATGAAAATCACGCCTTTTTGAAATTTATCTGAGAGTAAGAAATTGTCTTTAAAGTTTATATGTGAGGATAAAAGAAATAATCTCAACTGAGATGGTGTTGCCGGAACCATGTTAAATTGCGGTAACGTAGAATCACCCGTGAGTATGTGAGAAATAATGCACTCAGAAATTTAATGTCATCAGAATAATTCTTGGAACGTTCGAGGACGAACGTATGTTTAAGAGGGGGAGAATGTAACAACCCGAATTGCCATTTTAAGAATTTAACGCTCCGTTCAGTGACTTAAGCTCTCGATCAGCTTCGTAATATGTATTATGACTCGCGTGTGTGGTCGAGTTTGATTTTTGGAAGATTCAGAGTTTTATTTGAAAGAACAATTCTCGTTTTGAAGCTTAAATGAAAAGACCGAAGAGTTGACTTTTGAGCAAACGATCCCGGAATGTAATTTTGATAACGTCAATAGCTTCGTATGGTGATTCCGAACTTGGACATGTGTCCGGATTTGGAAGTTTATAGGGCAATTCGATGCATTTTGGCGAAAGTTGGAAAAGAAGATTTTTTGAAAAATTGGACCAAATGTTGAATTTTGAATAACGAGGTTGTATTTCGACTTTGGAAATTGGAACATCTCCATTACGTAGTTAAGGAATCGAGTGAAAAAATTGAAGTCATTCCAGATTGATTCGATACGTTTCGGCGCAAAATATAGAAGTTGGAAGATTTGAAAACTCATAATTCGATTCGATGCACGAGTCGTTATTTCGGCATTGTTTGACATGGTTTGAAGCCTCTACTAAGTTCGTATTGTAGTTTAAGCGTTTTGGTATATTTGGTTAAGGTCCCGAGGGCCTCGGGCGGATTCCGGATGGCTAACGGATCGATTTTGAAATTTTTCTGAAGCTGCTGAAATTCTGTTGTTTCTGGGCAGCAACTTCATCACAGAAGCGATGGGAATGATGTTGGGCTATTTGCTATGAAATTAATTGATTTTGTTGTATCTTTGGAATTGATTGTGGCATATGAGGAATTTATAATATGAATTACTATTTTGTGTTGTCGTAGTAATATCCGTATAAACTGTTGTGTGATTTGGATTACGGTTATGCAACGGATAAGGGTGGCATTCCACTGTTGGCATGATATGGGTATAAGGGTGGCATTTCACTGTAATTATGTGTTGGAATATGGTCTGGGCGGAGCGATAAAGGTGGCTACTAAATTGAGCGATAAGGGAAGCTAATATAGGAGTAATAAGGGTGGCTATTATAAGAGTGACAAGGGTGGCTATAGGAGAGATAAGGGTGGCTATTGTCAGGGATGATATGTGGTGATGTGGGGATGTTGGTAATTTTTATGTGATGTTGTGACTTTCTTGTGATTTCTTTTATATATGTGCAATTTATTTTAATAATCCAGTAAATTTGAGAATAGTCAGATATATGTTGAAATTATGAGCCTGTGGATATTTGCCGGACGGATTATGATATGGGCACTGCTGGGGACAAAGATGAATTTATTATTGTTATGTGAATTTTTCGTACAGTTATGATATGAAATATGGGCTCGAGGTGCCGTGAGTAAATCCTGACGACATGGGCACATGAGTTGCTCGTGTGGCTGTGATAGAAATATTGGTACGAGGTGCCGTGAAAATATGAAAATTGGTTGAGACCCGTATTTTTATGATTTTGAAATGAGGTGTCACAAAGTGACTTTTATTGAAAGAATTATACTCGAAATATATTTATCAGAAGATATTATATCCTAAAGATTTCTATTGACAAGATTTATAGGCTAAAGATTTATATTTGATGGACTTGATTAATTGGTCGTACTTGTATTTATTATTTGCTGAGCAATATTCATGGTTTTCTCGTTGCCCTGCTGTTTATATCACTGGTTGATTATTATTGCCTCATTTCTATTGTTTCTTATTATTTTTATATGATATACTGCACAGGTTATTAGACTAGTGAGTGTCTTGACTGTACCTCGTCACTACTCCACCGAGGTTAGTCTTGATACTTACTGGGTACCACTGGGGTGTACTCATACTACACTTATGTACATTTTTGTACAGATCCAGGTATTAGAGATATCGGACTCGGACAGAGTTAGAGTGTGATCACAAGGATTCAAGGTAGAGCTGCTTGGTCGTCGCAGTCCCTTGGAGTCTTTCCCTTTTATCGTACTGTCAATTATTACTCAAGCAGTATTGTATATTTAATTTCATTCAGATCATTTCGTGTATTCATTTAAAGTTTGTGACTCAATACTACCAGTCTTGGGAGGTTATATCTTTATTTCCGTTGTTGATTTCGATTATCTATTTTTTAAAAATGGCTTGAAAAAATATTGCATAAGTTCAAAATTTCATACCAAAAAAAAGTTCTTGAGGCTAACATGGATCTTAATACCTTGAGACTTCGTAATTTAGAAGGTGAATTGGTGATACATAAGATGTCCCTAAATCAAGAAGCATATGAGATCATCGCATCATACATAAAAAAGCAATCATGCTGAGAAGAAATAAGGAAAAATAGTGCAAGTTTAAAAAATAAAGGAGGTGCAAAGTGAATATTGCACAAGAGAAAGAAACTTTTATTTAAAAGCGGGAGAAAAATGAACAAATAAATAATAGAAGATTGATGACAAGTACCCAACGGTTGGAAGTTGGAGAGAAAGTGCTCCAAACCTCCAATAATTGAAAGTTGAAGAGAAACTGCTTCAACAATTAAAAGTTGAAGAGAAAGCGCTCAAACAATTGAAAATTGAAGAGAAGTGCTTTAGCACTCTCTATAGAAAGATCCTCATTTTTTTTCCTCCCAAATATTCTTTCATTTTTAAATATTTTTGGATGTTAGAAATGGGGAGAGAAGAACATATGCCGCTACAAGTGACAGTATTTTGGGGATACAAGCTTGATGAGGTTGCTCATCAACAAGGTATGCATATTTTATTACTCTTAATCTGGTGCATACTTGTAATTATAGGGTGAATTCATATATACTAATAATTTTGCATAATGCCCTCTTTTTGAATTTTAGGAATGATTATAATAAGTGAATTCTCTTTATGTATGTAGAATATAGGATAGGCATATCTGAGTGGTAGGAGAAGTTAATCAAGAAAGTACTAATTTTCTTGAAATTTTCCATAAGATTGGTAAGAGGATTGTTGATTTGGTTATTGAAGGAAGGATAATAATTTCTTATTTTATGGAGGAATTGAAGAGTATGAAATAATTTTGTACTTTTTGTTTTTTCTTTTCTTTTATAGAAGGTAAGGAAAAGTAAAACAATACTTGGATATAGATTTATTAAATTCCTAAACTGTGAAAATAGAAGTATTTAACTTAAACGTATCTACTAGAAATCTTAAGAAAACAATTGAGATCGAGGCTCAAAATCAAGTGTCTACCGGCAACTCTTTTAATATTTCGGTATTAAAGAAAAAAAGTTATGTCGTTAATTTAACATATTCACTAGTCATTATATAACATGTTGCTAAGATATAATTAATGGGATGTGGATTATATAACACGTTACTAAGATATAATTAATGGACAGGTTGAGGAGAAAAAGATTAACTGTAGCTATTTTTCTTGCTTTATTACTCGCTTTTTGTTTACGTGGATTTTTTGGGACTTAAAGCAAAGAAAATTATTAAGTAATGGTTAAGAACCCTACATTATGATATTTTTTCCAGGTAAATTGTCATCGTTACCTTTTAATGGTTAAGCACCCTACATTATGCCACCCATCATCTGTATTTTATTTCCTGTAATCATATTGTAATAGCATATTTGTTGTATCTTGTCGCTTGATTATTATGTAGTGAAGTAAAGATTCATAGTTCTCAATTCTCATCCTCTCCATGACCCTTTTCTTCTAAGTTTTCTAATCCCGTTTCTTTGTCAAATATTTAGGCAAAAATGCAAAATCTTGTCTTCTTCTTATACAGTAGTTATACGATAAAACAAGTCGGTGAAACCCATAAACTTTAAAAAAAAAAAAATCAATCAATAAATTTTATCATTTTACTAGCACTAGAATAGTAAAACATAGAATCTTTGTCCGGTTGAACTCTAAGAAAGAAGGATAATTTGTGCCTCACTGTTTTATACTTCATATTTTCTAATTCGTGGCAATTTTATTTTCTTTCCCCGATTTACTAGATATTATCCTTAGGTACATAGTGAAATAAATAGCTAGATATTAAGTATATTTAATTATGAAAAATTTCACATAAGAACAACTGGGTTCCCTACTTTTCAATTTTATAGCTCATATTTCAATTTACAACCAACAAGCCCAAAAATAAGGGGTTTTTGCATCTATACCCGATTTTGGGGTCACAATTGAACCTATACCCACTTTGCAAAAAAGTTTGAAAGCGTACCCACTTTACAATCAACTTCAGCTTGTTGGGTCTGAAGTTAAAAGAAAAAATACCTGAAGTGAAAAAATTGCACTTCAAATGCACTTAAGGCCAAATACGTCTGAAGTGCAACCAATGATTTCATCAACTTAAGGCTAATAAGTCTGAAGTGAAAAATTACACTTCAGATGCACTTAAGGGCGATAAGTCCAAAGTGAAGAATTGCCCTTCAGATGCACTCAAGTCAAAAAAGTCTGAAGTGCAACAAAAGTTTTCATTTACTTAAGGCTAATAAGTCTGAAGTGAAAATTTGCACTTCAGATACACTTAAGGCCAATAAGTTTGAAGTGAAAAATTACACTTCAGATGCATTTAAGGCCAAAAGGTCTGAAGTGCAACAAACGTTTTGCTACACTTAAGGCCAATAAGTCTGAAGTGAAAAATTGCACTTCAGATGCACTTAAGACCAAAAAGTCTGAAGTGCAACAAATGTTGTCATTCACTTAAGGTCAATAAGTCAGAAGTGAAACCCAGAAACATAAATTTGTTCTTCGAATTATAACAATTCAATATACGATTCAATACCTAAATCTACTCCAAATGAGCTCAAATTTGAAACATAACCCCTAAATATCATTAGGAACAAACCTCAATCATCAATTCGTCAAAACAACAATAAATCTAATGAACCCATTTTGCAATTAAGAAAAATAAGAAGAAAAAATCCTAAGCAATAGTAGAATAAAGCGTCATAACAGTTTACCATTGTAAAACATCATAATCTACATTAAAATATATTTACAGCCACCATATAAAATCATTATCACCTGAAGAAGAAGAAGAGGAGGAGGAGGAGGAGGAGGAGGAGAAGGGGAGGAGAAAGAGGTCTAAAGTTGTTTAAAAAGTGAGTACAAGTTAAAACTTATTTTAAAAGTGGGTATAGGTTAAATGGGGGCGACCAAATAGGGTGCCCCATGCAATTTTTACCAAAAATAATAGGCTAAGATTCAACACCCAACTCCAATAGGTTCTCGAAATTACTATTTAATTTTTAAAAAAGATTACTCAAACTTTTAAGTTAATTTTCAAATCAGTAACTGTGACTCAAATATTAGTTCAACAAACCAAATCCATTTGGATGGTGAAAATTAAATTTTTAACAAGCTTAAATATGTGGGTTTAAATTTCAAATTTGATTTTGTGAGAAATTTGGAGTGAGTGTTATTTAGACTTATTAGAAATAGTATAAGGAGGTTGTATATAAAATTTGAAGTCATTTAATAGAGATTTGGATTGGTTTTGAACAAGAATTGCAACTGAAAATCGTGGAAGAAGTTCACGAAAAATATTTTTCTTTATACCAAACACACCCCTAATCATTCAAAATTAATTTAGATAAAAATAATACATCCAAATTCTCCAACTCAAATTCAAAAGAATAAAAAATTTCCTTCTTATAAAAGGTTTTGGGTTTAGCTGTATTCATTTCACGGTGCAGCAGAACAGTAATCCCATGTGGTTGGTTGTAAGATCACGAAGCTTCTCTTCTTCCCCTGCAACACAGCAGCAATAGAAGCTAGGGTTTTCAATCCTCATTCGCTCTCTATCATCCGCTCGTTGGTGAAGGAATCCGCGGCGAAGAGTTACTAAAACTGGAAAAAGTGGAGAGAATCCTTAAAGACGTTAAAGCTGATAACGTCAAAGTTATTCTTATACCTAAACATGTTGATTTTGCGGATTTCATGGTTGTTGCTACTGGTCGATCGGCTTGGCACGTTCGGAACATTACTCAAGCCCTAATTTACAAGGCAAGTTCGTTTTCCTTTGCTTGCTATTAATAATGTGAATTTAGCTACTAGAAATGTGGAGATCTATTTCAGCTTCTTTTTCATCTATTCTGTGTGTGTATAGATAAATTTGGTGTCTGGCTAACTTGCGCACACTGAATAATCCACTAGATATCTCAGCTTTCACTAGCATAGTCTATCAAGATTTAGACATATTAAAAAAAATCACCTAATTTTTATACCTAATTTTTTGTCTTTCATGGTCCATTACAACCACATAGACCGCGAGGCAACACCTTCGGGTGCGGTGTAGAAAGAACCAACATGAAATGCCTAATACCTACTATATCACAACCAATTGACAAGATTGTCTCAGGGCAATGGAAGGATTATGTATTTAGTAGCGTGTGGGTGTGATTTTTGTGCATGTGTGTCTGTTGTTTGGGGAAGGGGGAGGGGGGTTATATATATATGTGTGTTTATAAGAATGGAAACTTTAATAGCTTCAAAGTAGCATAGAGTGGCACATGCGTGTTGGGAGGGGGGTGTAAATATGTATGTTGCGATTGAGAGGATGATAACTTTTATCGCTTATAAAGTAGCATACCTGGCACTTGAGGTTTTTTTTTTTTGGGTTGTGGTGGAGGGGGGGAGAGGTGTTACTTACACAAATATCCCAGTTTTGTTCCCAGAAATAGAAAGTTCCCTGTGTTGAATTTGATGGCAAGATTAATTGAAATAGTGTGAATATTTGAAGCCTCATTTTTGGAAGAAATTGATAAATACATTTTCATGCATTTACATTGCATGATCACACTTAATATGATGTCATGCATGACATTATTAAGGCAATTTCCCTTCTATAAATAGCAAGGGTTTTGTTTATTTGAAAACATCTCTCACTTACCTTCTTATCTCCTAAAGGCATTTGAATCTCCTTTCTCTCTTGTAGTATTTCACTTGCATTTTTGGAGTAAAATAAAGTTTGAGTTGATTTTGTCCGAGGACTAGGCAAAAATCAAATTTTGCTGAACCTCGTTAATTTCTGGTGTTCCTTTTATTATTGTCTCATTTACTATTTATTAGCTACGTTTAGATATAGTAGTTGTGATTTAATCACTCTCTATATATTCGGCTTCTGCAACAATTGGTATCAGAGCCAAGGTTCTATCTTAGTATGCTCTGTGGTTGCAGCATAGTCTGAACTTTCACATTAGAAAAGAATTACTTTAGTGTTGTATTGTCAGCAAATAAATAGTGTCTGTAGCAAAAATGGGAGATAATAAACAAAAAGAATCTACATCAAGTGTCAATAATACGTCATTGTTGGCATCTTCGATTATGACAAGAATTGTGTCAAATGCGAAATTTGCGGTAGAAATTTTTGACGGGTCAGGACATTTTGGGGATGTGGCAAGGCGAGGTTCTAGATGTTCTTTTTCAACAAGGGCTAGATCTTGCCATTGAAGAGAGGAAACCAGATGTTATTGGAGAAGAAGATTGGAAAATTATCAACCGTGTTGCTTGCGGTACCATTCGATCCTACCTTGCTAGAGAGCAGAAATATCCATACACAAAGGAAACTTCTGCAAGTAAATTATGGAAAGCACTGGAGGATAAATTTTTGAAGAAAAACAGCCAAAATAAATTGTACATGAAAAAAAGATTGTTTCGCTTCACCTATGTTCCTGGTACCACAATGAATGAATATATCACCAGTTTCAATAAGTTGGTTACAGATTTGCAAAATATGGATGCAACTTTTTGATGATGGTGACTTGGCCTTGATGTTGTTGGGGTCGCTTCCTGATGAGTACGAGCACCTTGAAACTACTCTACTCCATGGAAATGACGAAGTTTCTCTCAGAGAAGTTTGTTCGGCTTTGTACAGCTATGAACAAAGAAAGGAAGAAAAACAGAAGGGCGGAGAAGGAGAAGCATTGGTCGTGAGAGGCCGTTCTCAAAATCATATGAGAACGAAGAAAGGAAGATCCAAGTCAAGATCCAGACCTAGCAAAGATGAATGCGTCTTTTGCCGAGAAAAGGGGCACTGGAAGAAAGACTGTCCAAAGTTGAAAAACAAGGTCAAACCTAACAATGGAAGGCTGTCATGGATTCAAATGTAGTTGATTGTGACGACTCTGATTTCTCACTAGTTACAACTGAGTCATTCAAACCATGTGACATATGGTTGCTGGATTCAGCTTGTAGCTATCATATGTGTCCTAACCGGGACTGGTTTGTGGATTTTCAAGAAGGAGAATATGGAGTCGTCCACACAGCGGATAACAACCCTCTTACCTCATATGGCATTGGTTCAATACGATTAACGAACCATGATGGAATGATCAGAACATTAACAGATGTTCGATATGTACCGGATTTGAAGAAGAATCTCATCTCTGTGGGAGCCTTAGAATCAAAAGGGTTCAAAATCATTGCAGAAAAAGGAGTGATGAGAATATGCTCCGGTGCACTAGTGGTAATGAAGGCCAATCGGAAGAACAATAATATGTACCACTATCACGGTAGTACAATTATTGGGATAGCGACAGTGACATCCAGTGACGACAAAGAGGCAAAAGCAACCAGGCTATGGCACATGCGCTTGGGACATGCTGGAGGAAAATCCTTAAAAACTCTATCAGATCAAGGATTGTTAGAAGGAGTAAAGACTTTCAACTTGGAGATTTGCGAGCATTGTGTCAAAGGGAAACAGACAAGGGTTAAATTTGGTACAGCGATCCATAAAACTAAAGGCATTTTGGATTATGTACTTTCTGATGTTTGGGGTTCTTCCAAAATACCCTCATTGGGTGGGAAGCACTATTTTATAACCTTTGTTGATGATTTTTCACGAAGAGTGTGGGTGTATACAATGAAGACGAAAGACGAAGTATTGGGAATTTTTCTCAAATGGAAGACGATGGTGGAGAATCAAACAGGCAGGAGGATCAAGTGTATTCGCACAGACAACGGATGTGAATACAAAAATGATCATTTCAATAAGGTCTGTGAAATGATGGCATCGTCCGACACTTCACTGTCAGACATACACCACAACAGAATGGAGTGGCAGAACGTATGAACCGGACCTTGCTGGAGAAGGTACGGTGTATGTTGTCCAATGCTGGCTTGGGCAAAGAATTTTGGGCTGAGGCAATGACATATGCATGCCACCTCATTAATCGTCTACCATCTGCCGCTATTGGAGGCAAGACACCATTTGAAAAATGGTATGGAAAACCTGCTGAAGATTATAATTTTTTGCATGTGTTTGGATCAATTGCATATTATCTTATGAAAGAGTCAAAATTTGATCTGAGAGCAAAGAAGACTATATTTATGGGGATTACTTCTGGAGTCAAAGGATACCGCTTATGGTGTACAGAGACAAGGAAAATTATATTCAGCAGAGATGTTACCTTTGATGAATCTGCCATAACAAATAAGGTGACAGTTGAAGATGTCAAACAAACTAATGGTGCTTCAAAGCAGGTGGAGTTTGAGGGAAAATTAACTTTTCCAACACGGAGAAAACGAGGAAACATCAGAATATTTTCCTCTGGAAGTAGAGCCAGTGAAGGGGGAGATTCCAACTCAGGAACCTCAATAACAACTTGAATCAATAGCAACCAGCAAACCAAAAAGAACAATAACGAAACCTGTTCGTCTCATAGAAACGGTGGCTTGTGCAGCCTCAGTTGTAGCTGATGGTGTTCCTAACACTTATAAAGACGCAGTCCAAAGTTCAAAAGAAGATAAGTGGAGGATTGCCATGAATGAAGAAATGCAGTCCCTTCATCATAACCACACATGGAAATTGGCCAATATCCCGGAGGGCAAGAAAGCAATTGGGTGCAATTTGCAAAGGAAGAAGGATTTCCTAACCAAGAAGGTGTTCGCTACAAAGCAAGATTGGTGGCCAAAGGGTACGCTCAAAAGGAGGTAATTGATTACAATGTGGTGTTTTCTCCAGTCGTGAAACACTCCTCCATTAGAGATTTGTTGGCTTTTGGTAGCACTGTTGAATCTGGAACTAGTTCTGTTAGATGTAAAAACTGCGTTTTTACATGGAGACTTGGAAGAGGAAATCTATATGACTCAGCCAGAAGGATTCAAAGTTGCTGGAAAGGAAAATATGGTGTGCAAACTTGAAAAATCGTTGTACGGATTGAAACAATCTTCTAGACAATGGTACAAACGATTTGACAAGTTTATGTTGCGGCAGAAGTACAGAAGAAGCAAATACGATCATTGTGTGTATTTGCGCAAGCTTGAAGACGGATTTTTCATATATCTTCTCATATACGTTGATGATATGTTGATAGCTTCTAAAAGTCGAGGAAATTGAGAAGTTGAAGATTCAACTAAGAAAGGAGTTTGAGATGAAGGATTTGGGTGAG